>JAPTGZ010000010.1:33868536-33883692 GCA_029814645.1 Fowleria isostigma | reverse complement strand
TCAGTATTAATGTTCATCCTTGTAAATACCAGCTCCACTGACTGTACATATCCTGACCAAGGAAAATAAAATTCTTATTTTGTGCAGTAATCTACACCTGGCTTTTCTGCCTCCGTCCATAAAAATATACTTTATGTAGACGTCTCTGTTCTGAGTCTCTGTACCAGATTATCAACATGCAGCTGAGGTTGACTTATTGACTGATTTATTTTTTATTCATTTCTGCAATTATGCAGCTTTTCCACTGATGGCATCTGCTCAGCTTGGCGTCTTATAAGCTCCATTTCCACTACGATTATAATCCTCTCCCAGTGGGGCTGGTTGTCATAGTGACACAGTGTAAACAACTGTGAAGTGATCCTCAGTGCTATGGCAGCTCTGGGTGAGGTAACAGCATAGGACGGCAACACTTGCATCATCGTAAGTTATTATTTCCAAAATTAGATGAGTGTGAATGTAGTTGTTCACACATCACACAAATCTGTGGGTAATTTTTCTGGACAGAGCCAGAGGAAATTTGCTTCAATATGTTTGGAGACTTCCCACTTGCTTGACTTGATGTCCCACCTCACCATGACACATGTAAGGCCTTCTGTCCTCATATGTGGACAGGAGTTTCACAGCTTTAAACAAAACGACAAACTGTCCACTGCAAAGGACATGCCATGAAAATATTTTTAAAATGCATCTGAAAACACTGTTGCATCATGATGTTTCCAATATAAGCAATTATTTCATTTTAAAAGGCCTTAACGATGCAAAATGTTACGACAATGAACGTCACTAATGTTACAAATTATAAATTGACTCACTTATAATGTTACTAAATTATTACATTATGCAAAGTTTTTTTACCCACTTAATACTGTGAAGCTGACATGATGTAATAAGTTATAACATTATGTGCAAAAAGTTGTTACATTATACGCTCAGTATTTTGTAACCTCATTGATAAGATATAACATTATGAGTTTTATAACATTTTTTTGTAACATTATGCATCGTTGTAAGATTATCAGCTCCAACAACGCCAAAACTCAAAAACTTGTGGCTGTCCTGGGTCTCAGGAATGATTCCAGTCTGTGATCTGTATAACTGTGTCAGTGTAGTACCAGATCACCAGAAACCCTGGAAAAGGTGATTCTACACATAGTATCCATTCTATACTATTCCATACTGTAGATAAAATGCTAAAAAACATGCAGTTGAGGTGAGTTGAGCTGAAAAGCAGTATTGGCTCAGCGTAAATCCTCCTTAATCTGCAACTTTAAATGTCAACATTTTGTGCTTCTTTAATTGCAGCAGCTGATTATGACTCAGTCATTAGTCCTAGTGTATAATCACCTAAATTAGAACCGCTACTTTTAAGTTTCTATTTACAGATGGAGTGGGTGGCTTCCACCGTGTTTCTATAATAGCTCAAAATGACTTCCTTCCCTCTCTTATTTTGCTTTTGTAATGGGTAGAATTCATGTATAATATAGTCATCGATCAAATTTGAGTGTAGACAAGAGTTAATATCCCCTCACCGACTATTTCTTGACTGCCTCCTTTTTGTTTTGTAATTTATTTTTTATTGACATTCACCATCAGACAGTCACATCAGGTACACCATATGTACATATTTCATACATCTGTTGTCTGCACTAAATGCTAAAATATTTTTGTTTTATGTCCAAACACTGAAGAGAAAAGCAAATAACCAAATAAGGGGGAAAAAAAACAAAAAAAAACTATGTACAAGTAGGGAGTGATCGTTTCCATATTACACTATCATTAATTTTTGAAAACAAAATCAGGCCTACAGGGCATAACATAGTTGACCCAGTTTTTCCAGTATGAAGCAAATTTCTCAAATTTGTGATTAACAAATGCTGTTATCTTCTCCATTTCATAATTGTCCATTGTCACTTCCACTTCTGACTGAATTCTTATTAACCAAAAAAACAACCAAAGAAACAAAAAAAAAAAGACAAACACTTGTATGATGTACAGTGCACAGCATAAATGAGTACACCACCTTTGAAAAGTAAGATTTTAATCAATATCTCAAATACAGTTTCAAAAGATTTGGACTAAACTGAGTTTAATAGAACATTTCCTTAACTGAGAACATATGAGAAGAAGAATCTTTGTCAGTATTACATGGAAATTTGTTCTCTGCATTTAACCCCTCCTAGATCGTACATTACATGCACATATTGCATGCTAAGGAGCAGTGAGCAGCCATGTCAGGCACCTGGGGAGCAAATGGGGATTAAGTGCCTTGCTCAAGGGCACAGCCAACATTTCTCTGGTAGTCCGGGGAATCGAACTGGTGACCCTTTGGTCCCTAGCCGACTCTTAGCCATCTCAGCCATGGCTGCCCCATGTTGTATGTTGTACAGTGTCTCATAGAAAAGGTTTTGTTCCACGTCTGTTGGGGTGGACTCATTAATGCTGAGCGCTGTATGTAAAACAACCCATAGTGACATAACACTGGCATTTTCTTGGGAGGACCTCGATATTGTAGGTGAATTCAAGTATGATGGAGTTACAATAGACTTCATATTATTGTTTTGTGTGTGTAAAAAAGGACAAGTAAGGAAACATAACATTATATATCATGCAAGACTGCTTTTGCATTATGATTTTCACATATTGAGTAGTGTTTTACATCAGATGTAAATCAGTGACCTCTGTGATAATCCATCGTATTTACAACTTTTATTAATCTAATACAGATGCACATCAACGTGCACCGTCTCCATTCAGTAAACAAAGTAAATCAAACAGCTTTAACTGCAAGCTGTGATATAGTCACAGAAAAAAATATTACTCCATCAAAAGTCATCAAAAACAATGGCTACGTAAATAAGTACTAACCCCTGTGAGTATCATGTGACTAAGACAGAAAAGAAAACATGGAATGCATAAAAATACTGTTTTTATCAGTGCAATACCATAGCTACTGATGTAAGAACTGATGTGATTTTGGTTATTATCAAGAAAACCGTGGAAAATGGATAGATATCAGCTCTGAAATTAAACTATTATGAGACATTTTTGTTGTTATCATTATATTTGTCCAAACAAACGTACCTTTAGTTGTACCAGGCATTAAAATGAACAAGAAATTGAAGAAAACAAGGGTGGTCTAATAATTTTTTCCATGACTGTACGTCACACTGAACCTTTAAATAAGCACAACTTAATGAAATATACAACCAGCATTATGTGACTTACTTTTAGAGGGAACAAGATGGGGAACCAGGAGAACATCCCAGGGGAATGTGTATCTGGTTTTATACCTGGAACAAAGACAGTGACATAATTTAATATTCAGATGAGTCTTCATTACCCCTCCAGTGCTACTAATTTACAAAATTAATTAAATAAGAATTAGTTGTTAATGCTAATAAAACCAAATTGATACATTTACCCTACAGCCAATGTATGTTTATGATAATGTTGTGATCTCTATGCTTAAACTTTCGAATCTAGATGAATGACAATTAACCATGTAAACAGCATTTGAATAAGCAAATCAAGACTTGATTTGATTCATTTTACAGGAATAAATTCAGAGTTTTCGTCCTCACTCCATAAACATGCTTATTGAGGCAACTTTCCAACACCAGTTTTAGAGTATGTTGAAATTCTATACACGTCTCAGCCTCAACTCAGCACTCTCAGCCTAATTCAAACAGAAGAATGCTCCTTTTGCTTCACTTCATCTTAAATGCTGTGTTTTGACAGTGGAGGAGACCGTAAAAATAGACGTCGGTAGCCGGTTGGATTCCTGTGGGACACCGTTTTTTTGGGGGTTTTTTTGGGTCCTGAGCTGAAAAATCCTGGAACCCCTGAAATTAGTCTTTGCTTAATTGCTGTTTTATCGTTTAATCATCGATGCTTGCTGTTGTTTTCAGCTACTGTGCAATAAATCGGAGACTGAATGAACATGACTTTTGCTTTAATTCTTTCCGCTTTGGAAGCTGACTAGGAAAAACCCATACATGTGTTACTAGTTCTACCCATGGTACATTTAGTTTTTCCGGTGTGTTTTTTTTTTTTTTTCCTCTTATTTGGTTATTTTTCTACAATCGTCACTACTTCAGAAAATTTTGAGGGGGGGAAGCAGTGAAAATGTATTATTGTTATCATTTTAAATTTTTTAAATGTTTTGAAGAAAATAAAAATAGAACAAAAAATTAAAATAAATTAAAAAAATTTAAATAAAAGAAAATTAAAACAATTTAAAAAATAAAAAAATATATTAAAAAAATAAAAGCTAATATTAAAAGGTAATAAATTAATTGAAAAATAAAGAAAGAAAGAAAAAAATAAAGAAAAACATAATGAAATAAATTTTATTGTTAAATTCTATTGGTTGTCCTAGTATGGGTTGTGGTCACCTCCACCTATCACAGCCTCTGTTACGTTTGAAAAAACAGAACCTGTTCCAATGGTCGTCAAATCACGTCCTTAGTGATATAACAGAGGTATCATTAAGGGTACGGGTGAGTTGTCAAATGTCGTCTTTATGGGGAAAAGAGTTAAAAGTCGACTTACTGAGTGTGACATCTTTGTACAGCGTCGTCTCAAAGTAGCCGGCAAAGCCATGCAGCACCGAGTTACAATCCACTGTGAATCTGAGGCACTGATACCGGTTATTGTTCATATCTGTGAGAAAAAAGAAAAAAGTGAGGGGCATCACCAAAGTTAGAATTGTTAACAAAAACTAATGAAATGATGAAAAACTAGAATTTGAAAAATCATTTTCAAATAAAAACTAACCCATAAAGACCCAAACAACCACTGGCGGCCAAAATCATCTACTAACATAAAACGTTTAATAACTTCTGATCCATTAAACCTATCAATCCATGTAAATAATTTGCATTAAATAGAGTTTGTCATCTTTTCATGGTCATCAGATATGACCCATCTGGATGTTCAGAGGCTCAGTAGTGAACGTGGAAACACTGTCATCTACGATAATATTGCTTTACAAGTAAAACCCATGGAGTTGGATCAATGACAGTCAATACAAACACTGGGTTTATGTTCAGTTATTGATAAATTTTGCTAGTCGTACAGTAGTTTTTGCATAAAGTTGCTAGCAGACAGACAGACAAACAGACAGACAAACCAACACTGGCAAAAACATAGCCTCCTTGGCGGAGGTAACAATAAGTACCACACTTGAGCAGTACAGATCTTCTCTACCTGTTGTGGGGTGTGTGAAGGTGAAGCATGCTTTGGGCTCGGCCAACTGGTGGAAGTTGTGAAGCCTCACGACGTACGGCGTCTCAAAGTGGCACTCGGGGTCTTTATCACGCTCCCGGCAGCCTCGCACCTCGTTGTAAAGCTTAGAGGAAGACAGAGGAGCCAGGAAGGACGTGTAGGAACAGGGAATGCTCACTCCATCATCTGGGTTTGGCGTGACAAGATGAAAGAAACCGAAAAGAAAAAGAGATTTGAGATGCAAGGAGGCACGAAAGGAGATGGGGGATAAGAAATGGTTTTCACTTTGGTTATTCTGGCACAAAACAGAAGCAGATCTGCACTCAGCGGCTCTGCATTGTCAACGCCTACATGCCGTCATTTAGTCCTTATTTGGAATCATTATTAAGGAGTTCATTGAATAAACATCACTTAAGTACCTTTGAGAAAGTGCTGTGCCCCGTCTAAGCACTCGGGGGAGAGTTCGTTGTCACCGAATGACCCGAGTAGCTCGCTGACGATGATGTCGGCTTTTTCAGGCGCTGCCCATTCACGCATGTCACATGACACGACCGTCACCTGATCACCCCACTCCTCAAAACGCCAGTTCTCCAGCCTGCATTTAAAAACAAAAGCAAAAGAAGAACTTTAATGTCAGCTCTGCACATATTTACTGTGACTGTTGTGTTTTTGTATGTTCTTGGAGTGTACCGTTTTGAAATCTCGTTGCTCTGTTGCTTTCCAACATGTGCAATGACAATAAAGCCTCATTCATTTACACAATTACACACAGGCAATATAGTAAAAATATCCTATCATGATTAAAAAAATAAGTAAAATCATAATCTAGATGATATCTTAATTTTTTACATCAGTGTTTCTCAACCTTTTTTGAGGAAAGGCCCACTAATGGCATCATGAGTCTCCTGCTGCTCCCCTATCTTCCAAAACAATCGGGACAAGGTTTGTTATTCTTAAGGTAAGGTGGCAAACCTGTATGTGGGGGGTATATATACACACAAATATATATAAATACATATTTACCTCACCTCATCATCTCCCCTGCCACCATGCATGCATAAATATTCATTCATCTTTCTTTTTCTTCCCATTTATTCTTTGTCCTTTTAGCATTATCAAATGTTCCAGTTCCACCACATGGTACTAATTCCAGATTAATCGGTGTTTAATTATAAATACAAGTGGAGGAACAAAACAGAATGGGCAAAAATGTTGTCAAGATTTTATCATAAAAGCTTCAGTATGAACTGGACATTATTTATTCTCATTAAGTTTAATAGAAGCCTATGTTTGGACCATGTACATAAATTGTCTGGATTATGAGAACATTGAAGGAGAGGAGCACATTGACATTGTGGGAAAATGAGGTATTACATTTGTGGTAGGCGACTGTTATTACATTAATGGGATTACTACATTAAAAACTGCAAATTTTTAATCACGTTTGTTTTTTTATTATGTTTTTTATGATGTTTGTGGAGTTTACAACCACTGTTCTAGATGGTTCCACAATCTATCTGCTTTGTTGGATTGTCACTACGTTCTAATCCTTCACGTTCTAATATCGCCATATCACACATCCCTATATAAAATACTATCCATGTAAATTGGTCAGAATGGTAACGATGGTTCTAGTTGTCAATGTCATGAATGCAGTGTTTCAGGATCTGTGATATTTTGGATGATTGGATTTTCTTTTCAGAGACAGGTTTTTTTTTTTTTTTTTTTAAAAGCAACTGGTTATTGATATGTTTCATAATCCAAAAACCTATGTAGAAATACAAGACATTTTTGTTTTTCATTGTCAAAAAGAAATTGAAGAGAAAATGGTTTGGTTTTCTTTTCTCTCTCCCACAGAAAATAATATCCGATCATATTGTGAGAACAGATTGGCCATTTGCAAGACAAGACTGCCAATGATGACAGCTGTGGTTCTGAAAAGAAAATCCAATAACCCAGACATACGCCGACCCTTCAGAGACTGGAGCCAGTTTGATCAAGTCACTTCAGGACCTGCATGTCTGTATCGCTGCACTGACTTCAATTCACCACGTCCCACTTATATGACCTACACATACTGAAATTCACTCCAACAGGTCACGTCTTGGCATATTTAATCAATAACGTCTGATGAGTAGATTAATCTGTGACACTCTACATGCTAGATGTGTGTTTGCGTTGCAGTGTGCTTTTCAACTCACGTGACTACAGCGTTGGGATTTTTCTCCACGGCGTACACCCTCAGCTTCCTGTCAGCCTGTCTGGCAGCACGTAGAGATGCATTGACCAGAGGACCCCGACCTGCCCCCAGCACCATTAAAACCCTGCATCAAAAACACAAGAGAATATTACATCCAACAACCACTGCTCTACAAATCTGAATGGATTTCAGTAATAAAGCGATATTTAAACATATTATTTTGTCAGCTACTCACTGAACGTTGGTATCCTTCTGCTCCTCTGGCACTCTGTCAAGTAGACATTTATATACAGCCTGTGGAGAGATTTAGAGAGATTGAACAACATATTGCACGTCAAACAGTCATTTTCAATTAATACCAAGTGAAAAACATATTAAATGGTTCTGAAAGGACAACACGGGGAATGTGAAGTAACATTTACCAACTCCCACATTAAACACGGACTGTATTTAAAAAAAGTCATGTTTTTAAAGAAATCCCATTGCTTAAGTCTAACCTTATTAGTTTATTTTTGATTCAGTTGAGCTTTCCATGCAGTTTCATTGCACTCTATAGCAGTAAAGCAGGGGTCTCAAACATACGGCCCAGGGGCCAAAACCGGCCCACCAAAGGGTCCAATCCGGCCCGTGGGATGAATTAGTGAAATACAAAAATTACACTGAATATCTGAACAATCAAGGATATTAAAATAACTTTATATAAATTTGATCTAAAGTGGGTCAGACCAATAAAATACTATCATAATAAACTATAAGTAATGACAGCAGCTCATTTTTCTCTGTTTTAGTGAAAAAAAAGTAAAATTGCACAAAAAAAATTACATTTACAGACTAGCCTTTTACAAAAAATGTCAATCAAGTGCAATTTTAACAATATTTTGCCTGTTATTAAATGTTTTGTGTATTTGTAGATCCACTGTGATCTCTAAGTTGTAACGAAGATGTGCAAATGAGAAGCTGAGACAAAATAATAGCATAAATTGTTAAAATTGCATTTTTTTCTTCATAAATTTCATTTTGTTCATGGTTGTTCATGTTTTTCACTTTTTTTAAAGGATAGTTTGTAGATCTGATAGTATGATTTTACTTTTTTCACCCTAAAACATAGAAGTTAGACATAAAAATTTTGGAATTAACATTATTTATATGTTATTATTTTATTGGTCCTGCCCACTTCAGGTCATATTGGGATGGCTGTGGCCCCTGAACTAACATGAGGTTGACATCGCTACTGTAGAGGATTGTGACTTCATGAATACAAACTGTACATCTTGATCACATGCACATGTATGCAAACATTTATGGAAAAGTGTGAATGGCACTCTTTATGCAGAGGATCAGTGAGTCCCAAAGAACAAATGCAACCTCAACATGTGGAAATCTGTCATCTAATTGGCTGCTTGTAGGTCCCAGAGTTGGTATCTACCAAGTTTGTTAAAATGGTGTAGCGTCTGTTTCATATTACACAACTTAAATGGCATCAGTATAAAATACAGACAGGTTAGTACTCGTCCTGGCTCTTTATGAGTTCTGTGTTTAGTTTCAACAATGTAGTAACATTATTTAACTTGCATAGATGAGCCTTTCCATAAATAAACTGCTCTGTACTAACTCCACTAAATATTATCATAAGCTTGATTGTGTTACCTGTTGGTACTGTGAATATTTAATAGGATCCTTTTCAAACACTTCATATGTCTGAGACTCCAGGTTGTCCATGAGGGGCTGAAAAACAGAGGGAAATACTTTCAGAATCTTAATCATTCTTATGAATCTTACTGCTTTACAAGTATCACCTTCACCTGCTTATAATCACACTATTAAACCTGAGTTTTTATTTTAATAACCCAAGCTCATTTTGAAGTTTTACTATTTTTACAGTTTAATTTTTTATTACTTTCAACCACCATAATTTCTTGGCTTTTTAAGCTATTAAATTCAGATTGAATACTTAAAAGCTGAGCTAATGTTTCATGTGCCACATAACTTCGCTACCTGGAGGGGAGACTGCAGGTAGTCTTCATAGCCCTTGGCAAAGAGCTCGTAGGCATTGGGTGCTGGCCGGTTCTGATTGAGGTACTCCAGGTACTGCAGGTACGATCGGAAGTCCTTCTCGGTGTGGCGGCTGGTGCCTGTGAAGATAAACTGGGCCTCCAACTGAGAACAGAAACAGACTTCCATCAGGACAACATTCCAGCAGGTTGTCGATTATCATCTGTCGCAACTCTCACACTCTACCTTGAAGAGGCGGAAGATAATTCGCTGATGGGCTTTTGACAAAACAGGGAAGCCCTTCTTATTTGTTAGGAAGATGCTGGTAGGAAGTATGGCTGCTTTGATGGGCTCCCCGAGCCACTTATCAATCACAGCATCTGATGGCATATCTGCTCCAACTTCAATAGCTTCAGGAATATAAAGGAGTACATTTTCAGAGGCAGACACAAACATAATTATTTTGTAATTCACTGACTTTGCCAGAGGCTGCTTCATAGTGCACTCGCTCACCCAGACAGATCCGCTTGTTGTAATCACAAAGGGTTCTTAAAGAGTGCCACCTAAAAGAGCAGAGGCAAGTAAACAAAATGAGTCTTGACTTTAAAGGAAATCAATGAAAATGGTTTTAGTATGCAGACAGCACTCAGTCTGCTCAGGAAGTGGACTGGTGTGAAACTAACCAGCTCCAGGTCTTCTCATCGACACTCGTGTCATCGATGCAAGCGGTTGGTTCGTTCTCTATCAGATCCTCCCTCATGTCCTCTGGAGCCATTAGCGGAACACGGATCCAAAACTAAACCAGACAACAACAGCAGGTTACTAATGACTTCAGCTGTGGGCCTGACTTTTCTGATGTTTACACAATACACCACAAGGAAGTTTGCAAGTTTACAGTTATTTTATCAAGATTACAATGATCATTAGGAGTGGAATGGTACAGAAACATTTCAGTTCAGTATGTTTTTGGTATGGGGGTGTCTTCAGTGCGCTGTGTAACTACTGAAAACCAAAAATGAAAACACGCTTCGAACGTCTGACCCAGCTTCTGTGCCTCTGTTATACTCTCTGTTGTCATGTTTAACCCCCCTTATCAGCGCACCACGCTCAGAATAAAATCTTTGGTTTTTTTCCCTGCAGCACTGACAAAGGGTTCTGTTTACGTCCACCCTGCTTCACAACTATTTGCCACCTTCATTTTTTGAAAGCCGATATTTGATCAGTAGTAAGAATGTTACAAGCTATTTGATCAGGCACCTGTGTGGACAGCACTTGAAGTTCAATAAATGTTAACAGAGTACTGTGTATGTGTATTAATAATTTTATTTATATTACTGCATAAAAATCTTAATTATCTGAGTGTTTCAATTGTATTTTATGGTCAATGTGCTTTACAAAAAACAAAACATAAATAGGCCTTAAATGTCGGCCTCAAAAATCAGTTGTAGCTGTCAGCCATCAGATAACCAAATTTTTAAAAAAATCAGCATTGGCCTTAGAAAAACCCACATCGGTCAACCTCTACAATTAAATATGTAAACTCATTACAATCCTGCAAAAAGAAGAAAGCTAGAAGTAGCCTACGACTTTTGCAAATTACTGTATATACAGCTTAAACATTCATTTTGTCAGTTCAGTTAAAATCAACATTACTTTTGATAGCACAGATTTTCAGAATAGGTGCCATGAGGCCTTAAAATCGGCCCTACAGCTTTTCTTCTGATTTTCCATAATGACCAGAGAAACCACAGTGAGAGAAGGGAGGTCCTATAATGAAGCCACAGATTGAATTCCTCCCAATTGATTCCCTGTAAAGATAATTAGCCAGTCTGATGCATCTCAAGTCCAGGAAACATCCCAGCCTGTCTGAAGATGCACTGAACTTGGGTTGTGTAAACTTTTGACCCTTTGATAAATTTAGTCAGATAGTAAATACATAATTCTCTCTTCATCTGAATTTTATCATCATTAATAAAGTAGTATGATTAACTGAACAGGGGGGATTATACACAGAGAAAATTGAAATTAAATGTTTCCATTATTACTTGAATATATTTGGTAAAGATGTGTATACAGATTCAACATTAACCGCTATTTTCTTACATTTGAGGTGTGATGTCCAGTGTGGATGTGATTTAGCAGCAGACGGGCAAGATTGGCATTATGAGGGCCCTTCAGAGGGACCATGAAGACAGGCAGACCCAGGTAGGCTGAGAAGTTTAACTCCTGCGCCAAAGCCTGGAGAGAAAGACGAGAAGTCAATTATGAGAGCACAGACGGGTTGAATGAGGATCGAGCACAATGAATTCACTTTAGTAACAGCATAATACACAAAAATCACAAAAACTGCCATGAAAAAAACCACTTAAACGTTACTCATTCAAACATTGACAAAGAGGACATGTTCAAAGAAAGAATGCCACAGCACAAAAAGCACTTACTGCCTCTGAATTTCTGCGTTCCGTCTCAATTTCTGAATCTGCGTCGATCCATGAAGAAAGTTTCCCAACAATAAGAGTATTCCAATCTAGGCAAAGTAAAGAAATGATTGAGAAAATTGAACATAGTCAATATGAACATCAAAAGAAAAATAAAATGAATATCATATAATGTGTCTATGGGTTATGTACACTGCAGGTCTTATCTACTCCAACAACCTTCCTCTATAATCCACTAGATATAGTTTATATTCAAGATCTATAAGTCTACTTGTCTCTTGTACGTATGTTCTCATATGCATATTCTTCATGTACAGTTCTGGATGTATAACTCTATACGCAGAATCTTCTTGTATGGCTCTTGTGCATACTTCTGTATATAGCATGCTCTTCTATTTTTTTTCCTTTTTTCCTTCAGTCCTTCTATGTATAACTGTGTACACATGCATGAAATGTAGATGAACAGTATTGAATGTATGTGAATTACCACTGTACATGAAATGCATAAGCTTGAAATAAACTAAACTAAATTGTGGATCCAGTTTTGCAAGGAGGTGTGTGTGCATGCAAAGTTAAAGCAGAAGGATATGTATCAAAGACAATGTGATGATGATGGAATTTCAAATCATAATGCACACAATTGTTGTTATATTATTGGCATTATATAATTGTACGACAATTTTTTCTTGCTTTATCTACACTATCAAATGATCCATAAATATTTAATCTTTGTGCTTTTACTGGCATGATTTAATGCTGGACAAACACTACATCATTTTAATTGTTTTGGATGTTCTGCTTCTAGATTTCTTAAATGTTCCAACTAGGCTTTGTGTGTCTGTATGTGGAGTGAAAGTTTGGAACAGTCTGGATATCCAACATGTCCAAGCCATGTCCAAATATCCACCGATTGAAACTGTTACATACACATATGGTCTGGCCTCAATATAAAGACAGAGGGTCTTAATACTTATGTTACATCAATACTCTGTCTTACATTGTTGATGTGCATTTGCTGTTCCTCATGTAGTAGGTATGTGCTGTCCTTTACCTCTGGTATTGTTCTTACCATTGATGTGCTGTTCTTTACCATTAGTGGAGTTGTAGTCTTCTTACCATTACTGGTATGTAGTTATTATTACTATACAACTTAATGATTAACCTGTGGTAACACTACCATGAACGTATATTGTTCCTACTTTTTTTCCACACATATTTGGGTTATGTAATGTAAATAGTGCTGAATGAGTTTATTACAATTTCTATAAGCCTTCATTGTAATGTTTTGAAATGTCTAGACAGGAGAAAGTATTGAAATTTCATTATGTTAAGTTATTGATGACAAATGGGGGTAGGATAAGTTTTCTTCTTCCCACTCCTTTTCTGACATAAATGAATTTATTTGAATTATTGAACTTATACGTATTATGCTGGATGTCTTTGAATTATCAGATACTGTCATTAGATAGGTCATTTGTGTTGTAAAATGTTCACTCACTTGCTCCAAATAAATGAAATGAAAATGTTGTATAGTAAAATGTTCCTTGTGAAAAGACAAACCAGGTGTGTTACATGTTAAAACAAATCTGTAAAAAAGTGTGAAGACTGATTTTTTTTCTACTCTTTGACAATAGTAGAGACTGAGTAGCTGGAGTGTCAGTGACATCAACTGAAAAAACATCAGTTACAGTATACGTGATTAAAGAACTCTGAAAGGATCAGAGGTGTGCAGTGTGGGTCTAGGTCTGTCCCCCTTCCCACTGCCCTTACACTTCTGAACTTTCATCTTTTGACTCTCATATTCTGGAGCGGAGTTTCTCATTTTCACACGGACTAGTGAGTGATTCGCAGGAATTCAGTCACTCATATGATACAGAAGATGAAAGACCAGAGGGACCAACCTCTTCCACACAGCAGCAGATCGGAGCGGGTCTGGGCTCCGGCTCTGGCTTTAGCAGGCTCCAACTCATACTCCCTCCTGAACCTCGGATGGAACAGGGGCATGCACAGGAAATCAAACCTGAACACACACAAACACAGGATTTAAACACTGTTATAGTACATAATACACAGGCACAGCAACTACACAGGCATGTTTACTTAGACCTCCCGTATCCAGGTAATAACACTTTATCAAACAGTCTCTTAAAGGTCAAATATATACATCGGTGATCATCTTTGTGCCTGGGCACGTGCTGTCATTTCACCGGCTAGCTTAGCAGCATCACGCACTGACTCAATGCTAACAAAAAACACCGTCCCTCCCCCATGCTCACTTATGCTTTAAAACAACAACACTTTCCTCACCCAAGTTTGGCAACCGCAGCTAACGTGTCGGCAACCTCCGGTACACAATTCAAATCTCTCCCGCAGGACACCCTGCTCCCCGTACTGACGGACGCCATGATTTAGCCGACTGAATGAATCTATGGGACCAGACAGTGTGATAACCACGGTATGACTGGAAACTGACGCCATCTTGGATCTGCAAGGACGTCAGTAGCTGTTAGATGTAAAGGCAACATAGAGCCAGAATGACTTCTCATGTACTTCAGTTTCACATCTCATGCGTTATCGCGATATGCAGTACCTATTTATCTGAGCGTCATGAGTAGTGGACAGTACATAACTTTGTAACACTGAACAGGGAAAAAAAAAGTTTTATGTAGTTTTAATTGTTCTGAGAACTAAGTAAAAACTTTATTTCCGACTCCTTCTATTTTCTGCGTAGCACAGAAAAAAAGAGATTGTCATTTATTTAAAAATAAGTATCTGGAAAAAAATTAAATAACCTATATGAAAAATAAAAAAAGAAGTCAGGTTGGTGCAGTGGTTAGCACTCATGCCTCACAGCAAGAAGGTCCTGGGTCTCAGGGTCAGAAAATACACAGGCTGTATCAGTAATACATGTCACTACTGTCGACACGCTTTATGTCCTCATGGTTTATTCTCCAGGGGCATCTCATTTAAGGTCAAACTCATGCCTAGATCACATTCATGACCTCGAAAAACCAGTTCAAGAGAAGATAGAGGCATATTTTTACCTCTTGGTGAACTGGAAACTGCCTCTGATTTACCATAGTAATGCTGGGTTGAAATTATCGAAACATTTTATGGAATTTTTACGTGCAATAACTACATGGAATAAAAAAACATGTTCTCCCAGAGCCTAAATTCTCTTAAACATATCCCAATATGCATTTAAAATACCATTTATTCAATTTAACCCATAAAGACCCAACACTACTTTAGTATCAGTTCCCAAATTAAATTTTCTCTATATTTAACCTTTTTAACCAT
>JAPTGZ010000010.1:33856454-33867649 GCA_029814645.1 Fowleria isostigma | reverse complement strand
CATGGAAACACCATCATCTTCTCCAACATTGATTCACCAGTAAAACCCATGGAGTTGGATCAATGACAGTGGATAAAGACACTTGGTTTTTGTTCAGTTAATGATAGATTTTACCAAAAAACCCTCACTTTTTCTTCACTTTTCTCTGTTTTTCATCAAATAATCCTCAATTTTACTCTAAACTTTTATGGAAATCTACATGATTAGTAAATTAAATGTTGGAAAATACCAGAAAAAACACAAAAATTAGAATATAATATTACAATAAATAGCAATAGACTACTTAAAAACGGTTAAATAGAGAGAAAAATGACTTTGGGAAGTGACACATATGTCACACTGGGTCCTTATGGGTTAATCACACAAATGACAAAAAAATATGTCCTGGTCCTGGGTTTGATTCCAACACCAGCTGGTGCAACATTTCTGTGTGGAGTTTGCATGTTCTCCCCTTGTTTGTGTGGCTTTTCTGTGGGTATTCTGGTTTCCTCCCACCATCCAAAGACATACACTAATAGGTTAATTGATTAATCTAAATTGCCCAATGGTGTGAATGTGAGAGTGATTGTTTGTCTCTACATGTCAGCCATGCAATGAACTGCTGACATATCCAGGATGTACCTCGCCTTGGCCCTTAACTAGCTGGGATAGGCTCCAAGCTACCCCCGTGACCCTAGAGAGGATGAAACAGGTTCAGAAAATGAATGAATGAAAATAAAAAATCTCCTAAGAAACAAACCAACAACTTGTTATAACAAAAAATATACGAAGAAATAAAATAAACTTGTATGATTTTTAAAAATAAAACAATCAATCAAAAACTTTTCTAAATAGATTATTTTTTTAAATAAGAAATTGTCTTTTTTATTTGGAAGATATTTATTTTTGAGGCAACATATTTGAAAACCTAACATTGTTTGATGTTGAGACACTTTAATTTAGAAGTCTATTTTATTTGAGGAGATCATTTTAAAAAAATCAAGTTTATTTGATTTCTTTGTACAAATTTATTTATAAGTTGTTTTTTAGGAGATTGTTTTGTACAAGTTTATTTTTATTTACGAGGTACATTAATTTTTCAATCTTCTTTTTATAAAGTGGGTCATTTTTTTGGGCTGTTGCCACAGTAATTTTACCCTGTCCTCTACATATCAGAGGAAAATGTTTAACTACTATTTTGTCTGCTTCACTTTTCTAACAGCTTTAATTACTTTTTAGGGTAGACCTACTTTTCAAAATTAGTAGTTTTGGATGTTTGTGATAAACCAAATGCTGAAATATATAAATATGAAACCTTTATGAATTGAGAAAGTCTCTAACAAATAATTCAATCTGTTCTCTGCTGACCTGTACCACCACTGATTTGAATGCAAATTGAAAATGAAAAAGTTTTGTATTAGTTTGTATTAACTTGTGCTGCTGGCAAAATGACTTTGTCAGGCAGCAGAACATATGAGGTTTGCAGAAAGAAGCTTCTTGGGGGTGTGGGTTTCATGGCAGAAAGGATAAAATATCATTTATATCATCTGAGACGCTCCAAGTGATAGGTCCACGTTTATTAGTGGGCAAGTGTCCATATTTGGGAAGGCTATAAAAGGGAAAATGGTGAAAGAGTGAGAGGCTTCTGACTGTTATGTGAGCTTCATTGTGGGCTCCGATTTATTCCCTTTGAAGAGGACTTTTTACTTTCTGGTCACTGTAAATGTCATTTTGATTTTGCAATCAAGCGCTCTCTGTTTTTTACTTCTTTATTTGCACTGCTATGGCTTTGGAAGATATTTGTAACCTCAGAGATATTTGTTTGCATCAAAACTGGCTACCTGCTTCACCAGCTACATCATTTCATATGACTGATTGTTACAACCTTGGACTAAAGGGGCAAAAGAAGTCTCAAAGAAATAATGAGATCCCATTGCAGTTTTTCATGCCACCTTTGCTAAACTCTGCCTCTTTTTTGAACAGATCACCATCATCTTATTTCCGAGCTAACCCTCCAGTGATGGTCCGCAGACCTTTTCCTCTGTGTCATGGGACAACGACCCTGGGCTTTGTCTTCCAGGGTGGGGTCATTGCAGCTGCAGACACTCGTGCCAGTGCTGGGGGGCTTGTTGCTTGCCCAGAAGTGCACAAGATTAACCCTATCCACTCTCACCTGGTGATCACCTCCTCTGGGAGCGGCGCAGACTGCATGTTGTGGGAGAGGATATTGACAAGAGAGATCAGACTCTACCAGCTGCGGCACAAACGCTGTCTGTCCATAAGTGGTACTGCCAAGCTCCTTTCATTCATGCTGCATCCATTCAAAGGGACTGATGTGTGTGTGGCCCTTACACTTTGTGGTTGGGATAAAGAAACAGGTAACACCAACTCTGTCAGAGAATATTCTTCTTTTATGACAGATGAGAGCTCCACAAGTGTTAACGGTAACCAGCTTGTTACTACCACAGCCTGCTCTCCATCCCCAAATAGTGGCCCAAAGCTGATATATGTGTGCAGTGATGGTGCTAGGCTGCAGGGAAACATCTTCTCTGTTGGCTCGGGTTCCCCTTATGCCTATGGAGTCCTAGACAGAGAACTGAGGTGGAGCCTGAGTAAAGAAGAAGCCTTTTCCTTAGCAAGAGAAGCTGTGTTTCGAGCCACTCACAGAGACGCCTACTCTGGAAACAACGTGGACCTCTTTCATATCACAGCCCAAGGCTGGCACCAGAAGAAGAGGGAGAACTTGAAGGAGGAATATTACAGAGACATGGAGAAGAGGGCAAAGACAGTAGAGGAAAGAAAAAGAATGGCAAATTAATTAGATACTCTAAACTAAAAAGAACCCTTTATGTGTGTGTGGTGGTTGCATTAATCTGACTGGGTTGTACCAACAAGGATTAGTTTTAAGACCAAACTTTAAATTATGTAGCATCAAAGTTGAAAAACAGATATGAAATGTTCCAATTTTGCCTATAAACTCACCCCTGAGGTGGTTTAGTTTTCAAGATGGATTGAGTAACACAACAAAGTGCCTTGAGAAATATTTAAGGCAATATGTGGAAGGATACGACTTCAGCGTGTAAAGTGATATGGAGCTGAACACTGTTTAATATTGCAGTGAAAGAAATTGAGCTTTGCCACCAATGCTCTAGTTCCTGCTTGCCCTGATTTTATGCCAGTAGATGTTTCCAATGGGTAGGTAAATACGTTTATTTTCATTTGTATAAGCAAGCCTTTTCATATTGGTTAGACTATGCAATTTAGATTTATAATAGATGTTCTTTTTAATTGAGCAACAATTAACCCCACATTTAGGAATTTCTAATCTGTTTGTAATGATTTTAATCAGTCTTAGATCAAGTTAATCCTTGTTGCAACAGCACAACCTCAGAGTAAAATATTGTAAAGTCTGACACTGTTGATTCACCTTGTTTATGGTTAGAATAAATATATACAACACGATTAATATGCTATATCATGTAGATAATATAAAAAAAATTATACGTCTTTAAGATCTTGATTTTTAAAATCATAGTTTACATGTGTCAGAATTTATTCAACATTTTATTGACCTGTACATTACTGCGCTGTAGCTTCAGTCCTCCATAAACACAGGGGGCGCTGTGTAAGAAGCTATGATAGCGTAATACAATTTTCTTAACCTCAAACACCGGAAGTTGCTTGCTCATTCCATAGTGTCAAAGATGGCTCTTGCTAATGTGTTGAAGAGTGAGTGTGCGGATTTTTCATTTGATAATTGTCAGCCGTCAGCATTTGGTTGTGGGTTCAGACAGAGCGATGTGGGGTTTGATTCTATACAGGCAGACGGACTGAGTTTTTCAGTTAGAAATCCGCTCTCTGCCGTGGACGAGGATGGGGTCGAGAGGAAAATAGAGTTTCTGCATGGAACCACCACTTTAGCATTCAAGGTAAGCACGCTAACGCACCAAATACTTGAAAAGAATAACCATCTTGAATTACATGCTATAAAATGTACATTAAAAAGAACACAATTTTAATTAAATAATTCACTCGTGTACTCGTTCATATCATTTATTCGTTTTAATCTGGCTAATGCAACAACTTTAGCATGCTAGCATAGCTATAAACCGCTTTCTCATCGCTGATACTTTCTCCTCTCGACCTTTGTTAAAGCTACAGTTATTGTTGACGTTTAGCTTTCTGAACATCCCACTTTATAGTTGCTTTTTCGTTTGACAATATATGTTGTAACCCTGATTTGAAACGAGTACCGTACCACGATGATGCGCTAATTAAAAGCCACTTACATATATATTCAAAGCTAGCATAGTTTCTGTGATGATATGTCTTTTACTGATACTCCTGTCTATATACCATCCTATAGATACAAGTATTGATGTAAAAGAAGGGTCGTAAGTATTTTGCTGTACCTGGAGCTTTTAAAGAAAACAGCAACCTGTAGGAATTTATTTATGTGGGCTTGAAACTGTATATATGTATGTATTTATTCAAGCTAATATTTCCCATCAGTTATGAAATTGTAATACATTATGGTGGAGAAATGGAATGTTATTCAAAGTTCCACGATGTGGCCCAAGGTGTTCTCCAAAATTGATAAACTGTATTTCTGTGTGTTCAAGAAATGTTACTTTAACTTTAAACAGCTAGGCCTAACTAGTAAACAATTAAACAATGAACTTAATTCTGTTTTTTGATCATCACATCTTGCTGTAAACTGAAAACCTCATTTGCTTTAGTTATGTATTGTCAAGGCAACCATGGTCTGGTTTAGCTCATCCCTCTTTTCTCTACATCTCTGTTCCAACCCAATAAAAGCCAAACAGCAAGTGCAGCTGTCCTTTCAAACACTGCAGTGTAGAGCACAGCAAACACTCAATGGAAAACACATAGTTAGGTTTGTTCCCTTCAGGGGATTTGTTGATAGATATATAAGACTAAAACAATGCTACCTTTATCCCTGAAGCTCAGTGAAGCGGGGTACCTAGTCGATAAAAATCACTCCAGCAGAGACCTCCCTTTGGCTGGCTTTCACTTTAGAACTTTACGGCTGTTGTGAGGCACTGATTGAAGCTTTGAAAAGGATGAGCTTCTTATCCAGCAGCTTTGTGCCAGAGTTGCACCATATTTTCCTGTGTTGTTGAATCAAGACAAAACTAAGTGAAAATTGATGGTGTCTGTTATGGGAACTAATATGGGTTCCACTTAATCATATTTCTGTCCATTTAGATTCAACATATAGTAATACTTTACTTGTACCTGAATTGTGGATAACTATATATACACAGTTACGAAAAAAAATGACTAGTCCACCCTATGTTTTCATGAATTTCTTTTTTTTTTAATGCCTGGCACAACTAAAAGTACATTTGTTTGGACAAATATAATGTTAACAACAAAAGTAGCTCATAAGAGTTTAATTTCAGAGCTAATATCTAACCATTTTCCACAGTTTCCTTGAACCCAAAATCACACAAGTTCTTGCATCAATATCTATTGCATTGTACTGACACAAACAATGCTTTAGACATTCCATGCTTTCTTTTCTGTATGTTTTAGTCACGTGATACACACAGAAGTTAGTACTGGATTGCATAACCATTGTTTTTGATGGTCTAATAATTTTTTTCATGACTATGTGAGTGGCTGTTGCTGTGATTCCACCTGCAGTGATGTTTCTCACTAATGTGTTCCTGTCATGTTGTTGCTTCTTCCAGTTCCAGCATGGTGTAATTGTTGCAGTGGACTCTCGGGCCACAGCAGGTTCCTACATTGCCTCGCAGACAGTGAAGAAGGTTATAGAGATCAATCCTTACTTGCTGGGTACCATGGCAGGAGGAGCTGCTGACTGTAGTTTCTGGGAGCGCCTGCTGGCCCGTCAGTGCCGCATCTATGAGCTTCGGAACAAGGAACGCATCTCTGTGGCAGCGGCCTCCAAGCTGCTTGCAAACATGGTGTACCAGTACAAGGGCATGGGACTCAGCATGGGAACCATGGTCTGTGGCTGGGACAAGAGAGGCCCAGGTAAATATATCAGCTGTAGATAGCATGCACTGTATGTCCAGGCAATGTAAGGGGTCATGAAAAATGAGAAGAGAAATTTTTAACATTCATAAAAGTAGCTGGTAACAAAAGTTATGACTGTCCTGACCAACAGTTAGTTACCCTACGTATGAATAATAATAATAAATAATAATGGAATAGATTTCTATAGCTTCATGAGCTTTTCAAGGCACCCAAAGCAAGACGGTGTTTATCATTGAGTGAGATTTCTGTTTCATGAAAATATACAAGCCAGTTCACAGCAAGATAATGTTCGTATTGAAAACAACTTATGACGATTAAACCTTCTGATATGGCTGGTCTGTACATACCCCCCAATGTCCCTTTAGTAAAAAAACAGATCTCTGAATAAGCATGCACCATTAGACACTCAGTACACGTGTCTTTATAGAGTTCACCCATCACACGACCATTCTGTTACCTTTGATAACCCTGATATAGTTTATTTTTTAAAACTGGTTTAAAGACATACATGGTGATCTCAAGACAATTGTTAACTTATTATTGACTTAAATGTAATGTTTGCTTTAAGTAAATCAAAGTTTTCCTTTATATAAAAAAAAAAATGTGGATTGCAAAATTAAGATAATTCCTATGCAGATTTCTTGCTCACCAAAAATCTGAAGTGAAATCTGTTGCTTTTATTGTAACATATTAATTGTGAATGTGTTTCTCTAATCAACCAATCCAACTTCATTTATAATTAAACAACAGTGGACCAAGGTGCTGTACAGCAGATTAAATAAATAAATAAAATTAATAAAAGAATTAAGAAACAATAAAATCAAATAAATTAAAACAAAATATAAAAACAGAAAACAGAAACAAAATATCAACATTACAAAAGTGTCAAGACAGGTGGGTTTTAAGAAGAGATTTAAAAACGGGCAACGAGGAGGCCTGTTTGACATACAGAGGCAGGTTTTTCCCACAATCTGGGACCAGCAACAGTAAAGGCCAGAGCTCCTCTGAGCATACCGGTTGTTTTTGGCAACAGCTGATCTGAGAGAGCGAGTCAGTGCAAATGTGTGAAGGAGCTCAGAGTGGTCATGGAGGGATTTAAAAACAAATAAAATGATTTTAAACTGGATTCTAAAATGGACAGGCAGCCAATGGAGCGATGCTAAAATCGCAGAAATGTGGCATTCATATTTACGAGCCCCAGTTAAAAGACACACAGTGGCATTTTGAATCATTTGGAGACGAGCGATGGAAGACCCACTAATCCCCACTATTGGCGTTGCACAATAGTCCAGCCGAGTGGTGATAAAGGCGTGGATTACATTCTCATAATCATATACAGTGAATAGTTTTAGTTAGGCAAGAGTGTTTTTGAAATGTTATATCTTCACTTCCTTTTGCCAGAAAATAATTGACTGAAATTGTAAATTATCTCCTACATTGAAAAAAAATGAGATTAAAAATTTTTCCTTATATTGCCTTGCTCATAGTCAAGTAATTGCTAACTCAACAAAAAAGTACCAAGTGGTAACAGAAATGTATAACATTTATTCTTGTCTTACAACTTATCTTACATATTCATATTGATGATTATTGACAGTCTAATAATGAAATAAATGTTAGATTAATTAACAATAAGAATATTATTTGATGCATACCTTAGCTGAGAAGATTTATAGCACATGTAGTTAAAGCCAAATATGTCTCTTGGTTTTGAAATATATTCTATTTAATGGTTTAGAAATGTAATTGAGATTTAAAAAAAATAAAATTTTTGTACATTTCTCTGCATATTTCTATAATTTGATCTCCTGTTAGGATGTTTTCTCTCAGTAAAATGCTTCCATTAGATCAGGCATGTCCAAAGTCTGACTCGGGGGCCAATTGCAGCCTGCAGCTAAATTTCATACAGCCCGCAGCCTCTGTCATAAAATGCATCTCTTGTGGCCTGCCAGCGTTTAAGACCAGAGTAATATACACACTTTAAATAAATGTATTTCATGTGACACCAAAAGGTGTATTCCTGATTTTTTTTTTTTCTCAGACATATATTATTTTATCTTATATGGCCTTAAGATTTTGTTAAGACCCGTTGAGATTTGTCATACATGTATGAAATGAAAAGTATGTCATTTGTAATAAACTTTCCATAAAATAGTTAATTTGCATAGAATTTTAATGGTTCAAGAATGTGAGGGAGAATGGTTGGCCCTCAAGCATACTCACCTCATTAAATCTGGCCCTCTGAAAAAAGTTTGGTCACCCCTGCATTAGATGAATTCTATGATAAAGTTGTAATGTAAACATGTGACATAAGTTGTAGTTACCATATTGGCCACTAGATGGTACTACTTCCTCTGTTTTGGTCTTGGCCCCATTGGAGTCGGAGCGGTGGCTTTTGGATGCCACGCAGTGTGAGGCCGTACATCACAGAAGGTGTGCTTAAAGAGGCCGCCACAGTGACACAGTAATGGGAAATCGATGAGGCTGGGACTGCGGGCCAGCGAAAGCGCAGCAGGATGATGGACGTTGGGTCTCAGCCCTGGACAATTGGGTCGCATGCATAATGCCCGTACACACACCGAGATCGATGCCGGCTTTGTCTGGAAAGCAGAGAGGCCTGTTTGAACACCGACGGCCCGCTGGTATGCCAACAAACGTAAATGACACGTGTTAAATCTTGGACAGTCAATTGGGGAAATAATGATTCCTTTATTAGTCAATAGGTGTGGGAGCTTTCTTGGGGCCTCACATTGCCCATGATTGAATGGAGTGGTAAATGTCATGTAAATTAAATCAATTGCGATTAGGTGGGAAGCTCATTAGCTGGCTACAATCATGTCAAGAGCACTTACTCCCTTGATGGAGTGTCTTAAGCTCCCTGCAAAGTAAATTGAATAAAAGCCACGTTGAAGAATCTGACAGATATGTCTCTGTGTAATAGTATTAAATATTACGACACCAGTAATCAGGCTGTTGTTAAAGAAACCTGTTTTTGACTCGAGTTTGACACGCGAAAGAGTCTCGGCGTTCCCGTACCGCCGCTCGCAAGGACACAACGGATTTATAATAAGGTGATATGTGATTAAATGTGATAAAATGGTGACAGATAGGAAATCTTGTCTGAGAAGACCCATGTGGCAGTCAGTTTTACAGCCGCTCCCACGAGAGTGATGTAATAGTTCTTTCCCTCCCTCTGTTCAGCTGCTGCTCCCCTTTCCCCCCCGATTCAATGGTGAATTCAAGTGGGAAGGACAGATGACGGACAGACACTGACCCATTTGATGTTAGCCACCCATCCATCGCACTGTGCTCCTCACCTACGTCTAAAAGCTGTCAGTTCAGCCAGCTGCACAGCCTGCTGTTTCTGAAAAAAAAGAAAGGGGGAAAAAAAAAAGAAAAAAAGAGCCTCCTTAAGCACCTGTCAGTTGACTGATGGAGTGAAAGGAGACTCTCTTGGCTGCCACTGCCGCAATGCTCCAAAATCCAGGCAGCTTGCCCCCTACTTGTGGTTTAATGCGGGCCTCATGAATTTTACCCTCTTATGATGTTTCCTGAGCTCTCATCGCTGTTTTTTTGTTTTTTTTTTCTTTTTCTTTTTCCCCCCAGTACAGTTACGAGGTGCAAACACCATTTAGCAATACGACAAAGACCACAGGTGTGTTTGGAAAGGAATGGATGTGGGAAGCGTTTTTTTTTTTTTTCCCTTTTTTTTGGGTGCCTCTCTGCTTCTATACTTGGACCTCCTAAAAGAGTCCTCATCCACCTCCGTTCACTGTGCTACTCAACACAAGAGGCTGTCTTTACAACTCTCTCTCCCTGCCTATTATGTTTTTAACGAGTCCCTTACAGTTTTCAAGAGGAACAGACAGGTCTCAGAATGGCAAATTACCCCCGTGCATAGGCAGGCAGCACTGGATGATTATTATGGCAAGCTAACGACAGGCTGAGGAAGCTGCAATTTGCCAGTTGAAAGCTATGGTAAGCTCCTTTTTTTCCCCCCCCGAGTAGCAAGTGGTTCTCAATCCCTAATAGACTGTCACTAGTTTAGCCGAGGTACTGTACAAGCGAGAGTTGGCAATCTGAGGGCATTTTCGAGTGTTTTTTAATGTGCTCGATGAGCGATCGGTGTGGGTATTAATCAGTTCTCAATGCGTGCGTCCCCGTGTTTTTCTCCGTCAGTAGGATTTTCACAGGTTGGCATCACGAGACGCTATAGAAAACCTGCCTTTTTTTTTTTTCTTTTCGCAGCAGTCTTTTTACCATCTGCAGGCCGGTTGTGGGCGAGCTCCCATTCCGGCGCTAGTCACCCCTTCCCCATCACTCTGGGATCACACCGAGCATGTGTGTCATGGCGTGGAACAAAATGTCTTGCATGTGTCCACAAAGCAGTGTGCGCAGCAAACTGTCCCTCACAGGGTCGTCAGAGCATTGTGGGCCTGCAAGGCAAGGAGCGTTTATTTGTGGAGCTCTATTCATACCCAGGGTAACGCAAAGTGATTCACAAAGGCATAAAAAACAATCACAGACAAAAGCAAGACATGGAAATTATCTTAGAATCAAAAAAAAGGAAAACGGACGTTAAAATGATCAGAGATAAAACGTGATTTTAACCCGTAAAGACCAGGAGTTCTTTTGTGTTAGTTCCCAAATGAAGTTTTCTTTATATTTAACCTGTTGTAACCCATAAAGACCCAAACATCCACCATCTACCAAAAACCATCCACTGATATAAACTGGTTAATCCATGCTGATCCACTAATACATGTAAATAATTGGTGTAAAATACAGTTATTCACCTTTTCACGGTTATCAGATATGACCCATTTGGATGTTCAAAGGCTCTGTAGTTACCTTGGAAACACCATCATCTTCTACAACAGTGTTCCTCAGATCCTGTCCTCATGGGCCAGTGTCCTGCATGTTTTAGATATTTCCCTCTTCCACACACCTGGAAGCTCTTACATCATTGTCAGGCTTCCGCAGAGCTGGCTGATGAAATGACCATTAATCGAACCAGGTGTGTAGAAGAAGGAATATTAAAAAAATATGCAGGATAGTGGTTCTTGAGGACCAGATTTGAGGAACACTGGTCTACAGCATTAATTTATTTTGAGCTTATGCACTCCATGTACAGTGGTAATTACATATACATGTACAATATTCAATACTGTTTATATACATTTCATACA
>JAPTGZ010000010.1:33845228-33856354 GCA_029814645.1 Fowleria isostigma | reverse complement strand
AACTTTTAGGAATATCTACATGATTAGTAAATTAAATGTTGGGAAATGCCAAATTTTCACTAAAAAAACACAAAATACACAAGATATTACAATAAATGGTTATAAACCACTTAAGGACGGCTAAATATAGAGAAAGTTATATTTGGCAAGTGTCACAAATGTCACTTGGTCATTATGAGTAGAAATGTATTCACAGAATTATTTAAATTAAATTTAAAAAAAAAAATGCATTTAAGAAACAAGATTGAAAAAAGTTTACTCATAATCACATGAAAAGAGGAAGGTTTTTAACCTGGATTTAATGTTCACATTTGAATTTCACTTCATTTGGTAGTAGGGTTGCACGATATTGAAAAAAAAAACTGACATTGCGATTTTTTTTTTTCCGACCCTTGTGATATGAAAAAACACTCAGGAGGATATAATGTGGCTGTGTGGTGCCGACGTAAATGATCAAACAACTTAGTTGTTACTTCTCGTTGTGTCAACAGGTGCAAGACACTGTCGACACAGAACACGTGTCAGTTTCATCCTTCTTGTAGCTGAAGTAATTTTATATAAGTAATGTTGCTTTTTTTTGGCATGACGTCTTTGTTTTTGGTGATTTTTTTTTCTTTCTTTTTGGTGATTTTCTTTGTTGTTCTCTGTGATTCTTTGTTTTTTGGTGATTTTCTTCATTTTCAGTGATTATTTTTTTTGCTCATTTTCTGATGATCGTCGTTTCTTGTAACTTGTCTTCATTTTCAGTGATTTTTTTTCCTTCGTTTTGGTGATTTTCTTTGTTTTTGGCGAGTTTCTTCATTTTCGGTGATTTTCTTCCTTTTTGTTGATTTTCTTCTTTGTTTTCAGTGATTTTCTTCTTTCTTTTCGGTGATTTTCTCTTGTTCATTTATCAATAAATAATTCTACATACATGATGTTCTTTTTTTTTTGGCACCAAGTCTTTGTTTCTTTTTTTGGTAATTTTCTTTTTCCTTTTTGGTGATTTTATTCTTTTTTTTCGGTAATTTTCTTATTTTTTAGTGATTTTCTCTTGTTTGTTGCTCATTTCTCAAGGTTGTTACTAGCAACTCACTCCATGTGCACGGTGGGATCTGCTTCGGCAAACTGATTAAGATCGATTGTAATTAGTGGATGGCTGTGTGCAGTGTGTGCCAGTTACCCTTGAAATCAGATAAAAACACGTTGAGTTCATTTACCCTCCTACATTACAGGACTTGTGATGTGAGTATTACACACACATACATTGAGATGACGATGCTCAAACAACATATTGTGCAGCTCTAGTCGCTTTTTCCAGTTGTGTGCTGCTGGGTTTATACTCTATTAACATGTCATTCATGTATTTTGGCTCTAAACCATTCAGTGACTTGTAGACCAGTCGCAGAACTTTAAAATCTATTCTCTAGCTGACTGGGAGCCGGTGGAAAGATTTTGGAACTGGAGTAATATGCAGTGCACTTGGGAGCTTGTTCAAATGTGGAGGGGCAGGAAATATCCAGATTCAAGTATGTGTGTGTGTGTGTGAAAGGATATGAATGTACAGGCTGTACTATTCTGATGGCCACAGGATGTAAGCTAGCTGGATTTTTTTTTTTTTGTTCTCCCTCTTGAGGTGTAAGGTGCAGTTACCTGTGCAGCTCGAGTTGCAGGTCGATAGTTAATTTTTGGCGTGTTTGCAAGGATCAATAAGGCCGAGAGCAGGGCCCCTGGGCAGACAGCGATGTGGCCCGCGCCTTGTCAGCAGGTTCTGCGGCCGGCTTCATTTTAGTGGAGGATGCAGCTGTTCATATCTGCCAGCGTTACTTCACTTGGAGAGGTTGCAGCTGTTCACATTCTCTCTCTAGAGGACATGGAGCGTGTGTGCTTGCATGTTGGGTTGTGTTTTTTCCTTGGTTTTTTTAAAGCGGCAATGTTCGATGTGTACCATCTCAGTTTTCTTAACAAATCTCAACACCGGAGTCGGGAGAATATAGGATACCTTTGCATCAAACGCTACAGTCTTTACAAATCCCTGCTACCTTTCCTCACTGTTTTGTTCTCACCCTTTTGACGATAAAATCAATAGGAAGGATAAAATGAACCCATATGGACCTAGTGTAACATTTGTGGCACATCTCAAATTAATTTTCTCTATATTTAACCATCCTTAATTGGTTTATCACCATTTATTGTAATATTATTCTCTGTATTTTGTCTTTTTTTTTTTAGTGAAAATCAGGAATTTTCTAACATTTGATTCACTAATCATGTAGATCAGGGGTCTCAAACCTGCGGCACAGGGGCCAAAACCGGCCCTCTCAAAGGTCCAATCTGGCCCGCTGGATTATTTTGGGAAAGGGCAAAAATTACACTGAAGATATTAACAATCAAGGGTGTTGAACTCATTTTAGTTCAGGTTCCACATTCAGATAAATGTGATCTACATTAAAATAATAACATTATAACCTATAAATAGTGACAACTTCCTTTTTCTAGGTTCAACTGGGCTCGTTTTACTCTTTTGAAATAAACTAGTCCAGTTGAATCTCAAAGAACTACAAAGAACAATGACCTGGGCAAATAAGAAATTGGATGAGGAAATTGTTCTTATTTTAGTTCCAAGCTCTGAATTTTTAACAATATTATACCTGTTACTAAATGTCTGTGTAACATTGTGTGTAGCACACATGAATAAATGATAAGTTTAGGCATAATGTTATTAAAACTGTACTTATTTATCCTAACTAATTTCAGTTGATATAATTTAGATGTGTACCATCTCAGTTTTCCCTAACAAATCTCAACAACGGAGTCAGGAGAATATAGGATACCTTTGCTTCAAACGCTCCAGTCTTTATAAATCCCTGCTGCCTTTCCTTACCTTTTAGAGCTCATTCTTTTGAAGATAAAATCAATAAGAAGGATAAAATTAACCCACATAATGGACCTAGTGTGACATTTGTGGCACCTCAATAATTTTTTCGCTGTATTTAAATGGTAAATGGTCGGTACTTACATAGCGCTTTTCCACACATTAATGGTGCTCAAAGTGCTTTACAATGCAAGCCTCACATTCACCCATTTACGCACACACTCATACACCAGTTGGGGGGGGCTGCCACTATGCAAGGCACTACCAGGCCTCACTGGGGGCAATTAAGGGTTCAATGTCTTGCCAAAGGACACTTCGATATGTGGACAGTTGGAGGTGGGATTCAAACCACTGACCCTTCGATCATTGTGTGACTCACTCTACCAACTGAGCCACAGCCGCCCAAATGCATTTTTTTTTTAAATTTTAATGTCTTACATTATTTTAATTGAAATGTCAATTTTAATGTATTATTTTAATATAATCAGTGTGTTTTTGCCTTTTTACCCATAAGGACCCAGTGTGACATTTGTGGCACTTCCCAAATAAAATGTTCTGTGTATTTAACCATCCTTAAGGGGTTTATCACCATTTATCTAATTTTATCTTATGTATTTTTTTAGTAAAAATCTGACATTTTTTCTGACATTTAATTTTCTAATCATGTAGATGTTCATAAAAGTTAAGAGTAAAGTTGAGGGTTTTAATGTCAAAAAAGAGGAAACTGAAGAAACAGTGACTACCTTTTTCACCAAAATCTATCATTAACTAAACATAAACCCAGTGTGTCCATCCACTGTCATTGATCCAACTCCATGGGTTTCATTGTTGAATAAATGTTGTAGACATTGTTTCCACGGTAACTACAAAGCCTCTGAATGTCCAAACGGGTCATATCTGATGACCATGAAAAGACGAATAACTGCATTTTACACCAATTATTGACATGTATTAGTGAATCGACAGTGATTAAACCGTTTATGAGAGTACATGATTTTGGTAGATGATGGATGTTTGGGTCTTTAGGGTTAAAAAAAAGTTAAAGATAGAGAACATTTCACTTTTTTACTAAAGTAGTGCTGGGTCTTTATGGGTTAAAGCGGCGATGTTCGATGTGTACTATCTCAGTTTTCTTACAAATCTCAACACCTGAGTCAGGAGAATATAGGATACCTTTGCATCAAACGCCACAGTCTTTACAAATCCCCGCTGCCTTTCCTCACCTTTTTAGAGTTCACCCTTTTGAAGATAAAATCAATAAGAAGGATAAAATTAAAATAATATTAAAACTGCAATCATATCTACAAGGGTACCGAATTAAGAAATGCAAAGAGATTGGCAGGTAAAAAAGGAGTAGGGGAGCGCCAGGTCGTCTTATACAGATATCGCTATAGGCACATGAGGATAAGCAATTTGCCTTCAGCCGTATACCTTAAAAATAGGATCCACAATTGAGCCAAAAGTACACGCTTCAAATAAAAATGAACTCATCCTTATTCTGAGCAAGAGCCGCTAGTCAGTGTAAGGTTTGTGTGTCAGAGCTGAGCTGGAGGCCTCAAATGGGATAAAACACATTGTTACCGCTGGATTAAGAGTGGCTGCCAAAGACAAAAAGTCCATTTTTTGGGCACATGTGTACCGAATAACTTTGGAGGTAAAAAAAAAAAAATCGTTGAGAAAAACATTGTTAAAACCTAACATGCAAATTTTAACCCCTATATTAAAAGTCCATTTGTTTCTCCATCTCCTTAATGACTCGAGTTTCTTTATGCGTACTCAGTCCCACAGGAGTGACATAAGGATCTGACTAATGTATGACTTTTTTTTTCTTTTTTTTTTTTTTGGAATGAATTAATTTATTCATATTTCAACCTTTACACGTTTGAGTACATTTACAAAATCTTTCCTACTAAAAGCTTTACATTTTTCTGTTACACGTAGAAGCAAACAATACAGAATAAACTTGAACACAGAACTTCTCTGCAAAGTGTTAGCTCACTCTTATAATGATTGTGGAGATCAATAAATAAGTAAAAATGCTAATACATTTACAACAGTGCTTGATACTTGAGCAGAAATACACCCTTTTACCTTTTTAAATCAAACATAAATGTCCATATAAAAAGACAACCATCAAAATAGTGTATGTAGACAGCACAAAATAGGTCGGGTCCACTCTTTTTTTTTTTTTTAATTTTAGATAAATCCATGGTCAGGTTGAGCTTTGCTGGTATGTTTTTCTTGTATATACCCTGATGAGTCACTCTTTCTATTTCCACTTATTAACAGTTGGGATCAGGGCTTACACCAAGACAGTTATCAACTTTTTTGCCACCATAACAAGGATTTTAAATAAATACATTTTTTCTTTACACTCAAAAGCACTACTAAAACAAAGATTAGTGGGCCCCGTCTTAAATCTATGTGTAAAATTTTGGAAATTTCTGGCCAGATCCCTTTCCAAAACATTCCCAATTTAGGACAATCCCAAAAAAAAGTGTGATCACCAATTTGCCCACATTTGGCCCTTTTCCACTGCAGGAACTTTTGCAGGAACTTTGAGCTTTACCTGGAACTTTGAAAAACCCCACTGCGTTTCTGTTTAAATTACCTGAGTAAAAATCTTTCCCTTGGCCTCAAACTTTCATCAACCTAATTTGAATAAATTACCCTGAACTTTGGCGTTTGATGGAAACGCAAAGCACACGGATTACCAGGAATTCTTTTACCGGGGGCGGCCGTGGGTCGGGATTTAGAGCAGGTCATCTAATGACCAGAAGGTTGGCGGTTCGGTTCCCGCTCTGTCCCAGTCATGTGTTGTTGTGTCCTTGGGTAAGACACGTCATCCACCTTACCTCCAGTGTGTCTACTCACATGTGTATGGATGCATATGAATGTTCGGTGGTGGTCAGAGGGGCTGTAGGCACAAATTGGCAGCCACGCTTCTGTCAGTGTGCCCCAGGGCAGCTGTGACTACAAATGTAATTTACCACCACCAAAGAATGAATGTGTGAGTGAATGAATAATGGATCCATTGTATGCGCTTTGAGTATGCCTTAATAGAAATGCGCTTTATAAATCTAATCCATTATTATTACTATTATTACCCAGGTGAATAAGTTTCTGGGAATAAAAGTTCCTGTTTTTTTTTTGTTTGTTTTTTCCAGTGGAAAAGGGCCTATTCTCTCCAACAAATATTTATCTTAGATTTATCAAATTTAGAAATGGGGTTTTATTGGAGCTTCACTCTAGTGAATGACTTTTATGATAAAGAAAAAACCGAACCAGTCTGTTATTGTGAATCACTTTCCCCTCTCTCTAACGGCCCTGCTTTTTGTCCCTCCTCCTCAGGGCTGTACTACGTCGACTCCGAGGGGAACAGGGTGTGCGGCGACCTCTTTGCTGTGGGCTCCGGCTCCATGTACGCCTACGGTGTGATGGACAGCGGCCTGCGGCAGGACCTGACCGTCGAGGAGGCCTGCGAACTCGGACGGCGCGCCATCTACCAGGCGACATACCGCGACGCCTACAGCGGTGGGCAGGTGAACCTGTACCACGTCCACGACAAGGGCTGGACCAGGGTGTCCCAGGAAGACGTCCTTATGCTGCACCAGCAGTACAAGGATCAGGCATAGTCATGTAAAGCAAGAGCACAGGGCAGACGAGGAAGTGGGTGGAATATGGGAGGGGGGGAAGGGGTTGTAGTATGTAAGTTTTTTTCTGATAACAAATGTTTAATATGTTCCAAAATGTCAGTAGGGTCAAAACATGAATAAACAAGACTCATCTACCTATTGATTTTTCAGTTGCATTACTTCGGTGACCTATTTTGACTTGTTGCTAGCTTAAAGATTTATATTGTATGTTTTTTAAAATGCCTGTAAGCTCCACTTAGCCTGCACGGAGAATGATTTGAGGGGTGGCATAGAGGGGGCCGATGACTCAAACATGCTTTAACACGGTGTGGGAGTAGTGCGGTGCTTGCCCTACATACATTTCATTTGGATCATACCCTGGGAATCTACATCTCCTTTCTCAATAAAACCTCTGATGTTCTTTTTTGTAAGTGGGCTTTTCTTGTCATTTTGCACAAGCGCTGTTTTCCATCTCAGGTCACGGGACTATGGTCTTAGTCATAATCCACTTAGATGAATGTGCAGTCGCAGACAAAATGATTAGACCACCCTATGTGTTCTTCAATTTCTTGTTGATTTTAACGCCTGGTACAACTTAAGGTACATTTGTTTGGACAAATACAATAACAAAAATAGCTCATAATAGTTTTATTTAGGAGCTGATATCCATTTTCTATGGTTTTCTTGATAATAACCAAAATCACATAAGTTCTTACATCAATATCTGTGGCAGAAACAGTGTTTTCAGGCATTCCATAGGCCCTTTTCCATCAAAATCTTTTATTAACAGAACTTATTTACCTGAGTTAAAGAATCCCCGGTAATCTGTGTGCTTTGAGTTTCCGTCACACCCCAAAGTTCCGGGTAATTTATGCAAAGGTTTGGGCATCTGACTGAGTGTTTGGACCAGCTGGTCAGACCATGTGTTTGTTCTGCGGTCAGATCCACTGTGACTGTTGTGGTCCTTTAGTTTCTTATAATCCTACTTGAGTATCTGCAGCTTTTCTCATATTTGTTCAGGCATGTGTCTGACATTTAGCTCTGCCAGCTTTTTGGCTAATTTTACATAAACTCGATGGAATCTAAAAAGTATTAACTTCCGACCAGGGACTTTTTCTGGGAAAGTTTAGGGGCGAGGGGAAGATGTTTACCTGGGTAATTTAGATGGAAATGCACCGGGGTTTTTCAAAGTTCTGGGTAATGCTCAAAGTTCCTGGAAAAGGGCCTCATGATTTCTTCTGTTTTACTCACATGAGACTTGATTGTAGGGCTGTACGAGATTGAAAAAAATTGACATTGCGATTTAAAAATTTTTTTTTTAACCCTGCAAAATATATATTGCGCTTTTCTTCTTCATTTTTGGTAATTTTCTGCTTCATTTTTGGTGATTTTCATCTATATTTTCTGTGATTTTCTTTGTTTTTGGTGATTTTCTTCATTTTTTTCCTGTTATTTTCTTCTTCGTCTTTGGTGATTTTTTTTCTTTAGTTTTTGGTGATTTTCTTCATTTTCAGTGATTTTCTTCATTTTTCTGTTCTTTGTTTTCAGTGATTTTCTCATGTTCATTTCTCATTCTTCAATATTTTTACCAGCAACTGTGTGTCAGGTAGACAAGACCATGTTGAGTTCATTTTCCTCCTACATTGCAGGATTTGCAGTGTGACTATTGCGCACACATACATTGCGATGACGACACTCAAACGATATATTGTGGCTCTACTTGATTGCATAACCATTGTTTTTGATGACTTTTGATGATCTAATTATTTTTTCCGTGACTGTATCGCCCCATCAGCTCAACCTCCCTCTATTTTCCTACCACTTGTGTTTCCACTTGGGTCATCTGTTCCCCAGATGTTGTACTCAGAGGTACATCTAAAGCCTATTTTGTCTATATGTTCTGCGTTTATTAGTGGGGAGTAGCACTGTCTAAATAGCACTATTTAATTGCATACCACCAGCCTCAGTAATTGTGCCTCCTGAGTTGTAACAGTGTGTTTTCTTCCCCTCATTGATAATGTTGCCTTCCTCTGCTCACGTTGCACAAATGCATCTTTTAATTGGAAGAGGAAATTTATTCTTTAATTCGTCCCCGACACACTTAGCTTCTCTATGCGCAATGTTGCATCCCACCCTGCCACTGTGTTTTACAATGTAACGACCTGCGCTGGCAGTGCGTGCCCCTCCAGCGGTTTTTATGGGTGGGAATAAACACTAATAAAGGGAATGGGGTAGACATGTGAGAACCACTGCACTTTCCAACCATGGTTAAAAACTAGTTTCACAGGTGACTAGTTAGCAGATGGAATAGAAATGGGATTTCGATAAATGGAAATGAGCAGGTCTCGTCTGTGGTGCAGCCTCTAGGTAAATGAAGTGATGGAATTGCTCTGCCAATAGATTTGGATGCTGACATTGATAGTGATTATGTATGTGTGTATGGAGATTTGGTAAAGAAACAACAATTGACAACACGACTCCTTCACCAAACTCTTAGAGGGCTTCTGCAGGTATCGGCACATTGAATTTAAGGCCCTTTAATGCCACTTTAAACCCATTTAATGCCCATTTCCAACTGCAGATAGAGTTTACATCGGTGTTTTTCAACCATGGCGTCGCCTGGAGTTCAAATGGGGTTGCCTGACATCTCTAGTAAATGATAAAAAAAAAAAATACAAATAAAAATTATAATCATTATAACACCACAAACTTTCTCTAATAAAAATCAAGTTAAAATGTTTATGTGCTGATGTACTGTCTATTGAGACTATGTTTGTGCAGTCATCTCAACCTGGCTTTTTTGCCTCAGTCCAGAATAATATACATTTTATAGCCTAATTGTCATCTAAAATTAACATTTTGGGTTAAAAATAAAGTTTTCATTTGTATTTGAACTCAAATTTGACATAAATAGGGCACGGAGGAAAGTCTGGAGCCATGACTAATCTATTGAAGTAAAGTTACACTGTTAAAGAAGTTTATTCAAACATCCAATGGCTATTTGTATCACTGGGGTATGAGTAATTTTGGTCATGGTGATTTTTGTTCAGTGTTTAAATAAACACATTTAACAGTAACTTTAATTCAATAAATTGGTCATGGCTCCAGATTTTCCCTCCATGTCCTATTTATGTCAAATTTAAGTCATGATTTAAACAAATGAAATGCATTTCAAATATTATTTTGTACTTTACACACCGTTTTGGTGACACACATTCAATTTCAATTTGTCCCACAGTGTCATGTCATCAACGTATTCCAGAAGTACAAATCATAAAATTATAAAACTTTATTTCTTTAATAATTTGACTAGACTAAACTTTATTTTATGATGCAATTGAATCTGGTAAAACTGTTTCTTATTGACTATTTTCTTCTTGTTGTGCATGTCTCAGAAAGTTTTCACCCTATTGTGTTTAATTGCCTTAAAAAACGCCGTACAATTCCATGAAAGCCATTTACAGGAAGTGACATAATTTCTTTATGGCGGGAATTCGACTGAAAACTGAGATAAGCTTCAACTGTCACTATCACCTTAGTTTTTTTTTGTTTTTTTTTTATCTTATATTTTTTTATTTATTTTTTCTATCTTACTCATACAGGTGGAATATGTTTAACTCTTAAAGTTTCACCCTGTTACGATAAATTATAGGAAATGTTAATTCAGTGGAATAAAAAAACTTATTAGATTTAGATATTAAAGGTGTGTTAATTTATTGAAGGTTAGCTAGATAAATGTTGATCAGTTACAGAGCTACAGCTAGATTAGATAATTTAAAAAAACAAATCTACCCTCTTACGTTCCCATTCCACCCTGTTAAGTTTATAGACCTAACAGGGTGGAAATTCTAAAAAGAGAGCAGAAATTTTTATTGTTGTAATTAATAAATAATATGATTAACTTCATATATATATGTGTGTGTGTATTCTAACATTAGGCTATAAATCAGTTTAAGTGAAACATGGACATCAAATGTTGGTGGAATAAGAGAATCACCCACATATACATGATGGAAATATAAAACACCGCCAACAGGCTTTGATCAGGTTCTGAAAAGTTCCACCTCCAACCGCTTCTGCTGAAACTTGCCTTTTCTCATTTTTCCGACATTTGCTAATATTCCCTCCGCTCTTTCACCACAGCATGAGTACAGTCATGGCCGAAAGTTTTGGGAATGACACAAAAGGATTCTTTGCTTAAATGTGATTTATTTGTCAAAAAACTAATGGAAACCTATAGAATTCCTTTAATTCTTTGTCATTATACCTTAGAAATGTATGGAAATATGAAAAATAAAAAACAATTAGGCGGCAAATTTTGTAAAAACAAAACATGTCAATCCCCAATCTTTTTTTTCCATGAATGTACACACAGCATATTGGATTCCAAGCATCCGGTGTTGTGAATTCATGCACCGGCCATAAACAACAGCCAATTATAGGGTTCCACCTGTCAATCATCACACTATACTTCTGATCAAAATTACAAAATGTTTATATAATCCAAATAAATCATGAATAACAATGTCATGTCATCATGTCATCTTCCTCCGCTTATCTGGGGCCAGGTCGCGGGGGCAACAGTCTAAGCAGGGATGCCCAGACTTCCCTCTCCCCAGACACTTCCTCCAGCTCCT
>JAPTGZ010000010.1:33791191-33803548 GCA_029814645.1 Fowleria isostigma | reverse complement strand
GGTACACCCTGGACATTTCACCAGTTCATCACAGGGCTGACATATAGAGACAAACAACCACTCTCACATTCACACATGGACAATTTAGATTAACCAATTAACTTACCAGTGCATGTCTTTGGATGGTGGGAGGAAACCAGAGTACCCGGAGAAAACCCACGCAGAGATAAAAACCCAAACTCAAAGTGCTAGAGACTATAATACTTTGCTTTTATTTTTCATAGTTTGACTTGTCCTGTAAATGTTTGTATATTGTAAGTATATAGTGTATCTTAGTGTTGTATTTTATGCTGCCTCTTGGCCAGGACTCCCTTGAAAAATAAGTTTTTGATCTCAATGGGATTTTTTTCCTGGTTAAATCAAGGTTAACTAAAAAATAAAATAAATAAAAAAAGCTGCAGGGGGCGTGGTTTGTTGTGCCGGGCACCACTTGTTTTCCTCCTGATTTCAGCTCCTGCAGCTTTAAAGGCGGTATGTAGTTATGTTTTTTTTTTCCTCCAAACACTCGAGTAAAAAAAAAAAAAAAAAAAATCTTTTATATTCAGCTCATTCATCATAAAGAAATTAATGAAGAAATACTACCGAGTGAACAAATATGACAGTGAATACTTTGACAGTGTGTGGGAGATGGATTTTCTAACAGCTTGAATGTGACAGTTGTGGGTTTTCAGAACAACTCTGCAGTCAGTGACTATAAAACACTTGTTTTTGAACTTGTAACAATAATAGGACTTAGCTTAAATGTTTTGTTTTTCTTTATTTTATTATTAAGAACGAGCACCGGGCCAATGTCCAAACTACAGAGCCTGTCAGACTGTAATTCCTCTCATTTCTCAGTTTATTTTCCTGCGTCTCGCTCCACTTCAGCGCACATTCTCTTCTCCTGCCTCTCGTCTTCGTGGCCACACCCACTCCTCTGCAGTCTTCAGCAATCATCACCAGCAATCAGCACACTATATATACCACTCACCTTCCCTTTGTGCCTTTGCCTGTGATGTCAGAGTAGTCGAGCATAGCCAGACCTATCGCTACACTTGTGTTGCTCTGCTACTGCTATACATAGTCCTGACACCCTCCACCATCATCTGGGAATAGAGGGAAAGTTCTGTTGTTTGGCTGGTTCTTTAAATGAATCATAATCATCCTGGATGTTGTTGAGAGCAGGACGCAGTGACAGTGAATGCCTTTGTAAAATAAGGTCTGGAGAATTTTTTTTTTTTTTTTTTTTTTTGAGACCGTGTGTGAGGAAGTGGATTGTGTTTATTAACCCATAACGACCCAGTGGTACTTTTGTGGCAGTTCCCAAATTAATTCCTCTCTGTATTTAACCTTTCTTAAGTGATTTATCACCATTTATTGACATATAATCCTCTTTAGTTTGAATTTTTTTTTCAGTGTAATTCCTGTATTTTCCTATATTTAATGAACTGATCATGTAGATGATTAGATCGCAGCATATATTAAAGGGTTATTATATAAAATACTGACAAAACTGATAAAAAAAGTGACTTTTTTGGGCAAATGTATTAGTAAGTGAACATGAAAACAAATGTTTCCATCCACTGTCACTGATTTTACATGTGAATTAATGTTGTAGAAGACAACTGTGTTTCCATGGTAACTACAGAGCCTCTGAAAGTCCAGGTGGGTCATCATATGTGATGACCATAAAAAGATTACAAATTGCATTTTACACCAAATATTTACATGTATTGATAGAATTAGTGGATCGACAGATATTAAACATTTTACAACAGTAATTGGTTTTGGTCACCAGTGGCTGTTTGGGTCTTTATGGGTTAAAAATAATTAAAACCTCAATATTTCTCTCTATATTTAACCTTTCTTAAGTGATTTATCACCATTTATTGTCATATTATCCTCTTTAGTTTGAGTTTTTTCAGTGTAATTCCTGTATTGTCCCATTTGATTAACTGATTATGTAGATGTTGATTAAAGCTCAGAGTTAATTAAAAAGTTATTCTATTAAATACTGACAAAACTGATGAAAAAGTGACTTTTTTGGGCAAATATATCATTAATTGAACATAACAACAAGTGTCTCCATCCACTGTCATTGGGTCTCCATCCAACTCCATGGGTTTTACAGGTGAATTAATTTTGTAGAAGATAACTACGTTTCCACAGTAACTACAGAGCCTCTGAATGTCCAGGTGGGTCATATTTGATGACCGTGAATTTTTCTCTTTGTTTTAGTGGAAAAAAAGGAAAATTATACAAAAAGGTTTACATTTACAGACTAGCCTTTTACAAAAAAAAGAAGAGTCAAGAGTAATTTTAACAATATTCTATTAAATGTTTTGTATTTTTGTAGATCCACTATGATCTCCAAGTTGTAACGAACATGTGAAAATGAGAAGCAGAGGAAAAATGACATATAAATTGTTAAAATTGCACTTTTTTTCTTAATAATTTTCATTTTGTTCATGTTTTTCTTAAATTTTTTTTTAGAGGATAGTCTTTAGATGTAAACATTTTGACACTATAATTTTACTTTTTTCACTCTAAAACAGAAGTTAGACATACAAATTTTGGAATTTACATTATTTTTACATTATTATGTTATTTTACTAGCCCAGCCCACTTCAAACCAAATTTGGCTGAATGTAGCTCCTGAACTAACATGAGTTTGACACCCGTGTTGTATAGTGTCTCATAAAAAAGGTTGATTCTCAAAAAAAAAAAACCTAACAATTTTGTGACAAATCTGTTGGGGTGTACTCATTTATGCTGAGTGCTGTATATATTGTGTCTTTGGTGTTTCACCGCATGTGTCTAGAATACCTTCTCTGTATTGATTTTGCTGAGGTGGAGGGATGGACTCCATTCAGCATGCATTCTAACAACATATGTTCCTTTATCTGCTATTCTGATGATGGTCACAGAAGGAGCTGACATGTGAGCGCCCATACCCTATGGATGGGCTGTTCCATTGTAGTGACTATGGGCTTTACAAAGCCACTGACAAACTGCTCTTGTGAAACACGTGACTGACATTTGCTTTCAGTAGAGGCTTCTTTTGTTCATGAATGGACAGTGAAAAATCATTTATTCAGCCTCATCGATCCATTACTTAACACTGTTCCTCCAAAGAACATTGACACATAACATAATATATAACATAATACCACAATATACCTGTATAACATAATTTAACATCCATTTTGTTGGGACACAGTTGTCATATCAAAACTTCTAATTGGTTAACCCATAAAGACCCAAACATCCACCATCTACCAAAATCATCTACTGCTATAAACTGTTTAATCCCTGTTGATCCAATAATTCATGTAAATAATTGGAGTAGAATACAGTTATTCCTCTTTTCATGTTCATCAGATATGATCCATTTGAACTTTCAGACTTTGTAGTTATTATGGAAACACCATCATCTTCTATAACATTGATTCACCAGTAAAAACCCATGGAGTTGGATCAATGACAGTAGAGAGACTTGGTTTATGTTCAGTTAATGAAACATTTGCTGAAAAAGTAATTTTTTTCTTCAATTTTCTCTATTTTTGACATAATAATCCTCAATTTTACTCTAAACTCTCATGACCATCTACATGATTAGTAAATTAAATGTTGGAATATACCTGATTTTTATTCAAAAACACAAAATACAGAAGATAATATTACAATGAATGGTGATAAAGCACTAGAGGACAGTTAAATTAAGAGAAAAATCTATTTGAAAAGTACCACAGAGATATATTTTGTTGAAAAAGTCATGTTTTCTCTGTTTCTGATATTATGACAATAAACATTAAACAGCTTTTATGAACATCTACATGTCAGTGAATTAAATATGGGAAAATACCAGATTTTTACTGAAAAAACACAAAATACAGAAGATAATATTACAATAAATGGTGATAAATTGCTTGAGAAGGTTAAATACAGAGAAAAATCCATTTGGGAACTGACACAAAAGCAACACTGGGTCTTTATGAGTTAATATAAATTCTATCTTATTGCTTCTGCTAATTAAAAAACGCCAACAGTCTATTAAAGAGAGATAACAGTGGCTTCAACAAATTACAATAAACATAAATAATGCAGTGCAAAATGAAAATGGCCTCGGCAGTCATCTGGGACCAGACCTCTTCATATCATCCGTACTGTGTCTAATATGAGGCCGGTGCGTGAATTTACTGCGCTGTTAAATAAAGTGAAACGGGGTTAAAGTGCACCCTCTCCACTTACTTCCAGTTGCGCGTCTGCAGGCTCAAAACCCAGCGGATAACCCACACCTCTAGTGGTGTTTGGGCAGCGGTCCTGGAGCCTTCCTCACCGTGGTCGCTGGTCGTGGGCTGGCCGGCACAGAGGCAACAGAAGCCCCATCTGCTGGCACGAGTCCTGCACAGGCACTGGCCCGGAGCTGCTGGAAGAGGCGGTCCAGGTGGCCTTCGGAAGAGTCCAGCAGGCGTGATGGAAAAGCAACGCCGAGGTTTAGGAGGCTTCGGAAAACATGAAAAACATCAAAACAGTTTTGAGCTCTTTTAATCCCGGAAAGTTCTGTTGCAGTAAATGGTGACGTGATAATGCACAAGGTCAGTTGAGAATGAGATTTCTTGAGTGTACTCTAAGGATCTATTTTAATATCTCATTTATAAACTGTCGCTTTGTGTAATGGGGATGTTTGGAACGTCAGGGCCTTTTTTCTTGCAACCTTGTCGAGCCTGATGCTTTGCAAAACACACAACAAAGTATGTGATTATGAATATGAGCTGCAGATCATTTGAGTCAATAAGCCTTGGAGTAAAGAAAAACAACCTCTATTCCAAGAAAGTCTTTAACCCTATTATGCCCAATGTATCATATTTGATGCATGAGTTTTGAAGTCTTCTACATGATCAGTGTGATGTTTTTATTTCTAGAAAAACCTGATGTATACAATTAGTAGTGGTGTACAAAACAGATATTATATCGCAATGTATGTCGTACATCTTAAAGAAAAAAATCTAAATGTTATATTTTTTTCCAATATCATGCAGCCCTACTTGAAATTCATGTTTTTATTTTTTAATTTTTTTGAATTTGTGTTTTGAGTAGAAGTAAAAAATCATTTTTTTTTTTACTTGTACAAAAAAACAATAGATACATTAATGAATAAAAATAATCAAGACAATATAGCATTTGTCATGAACACAACAAAGTATGTGATTATGAATATGAGCTGCAGATCATTTGGGTCAATAAGTTTTGGAATAAAAATATTTATGCCAAGAATGTCTTTAACCCTTTAATGCCCAATGTATCATATTTGATACATGAGTTTTGAAGTCCTCTACATGATCAGTGTGTTTATATTTCTAGAAAAACCTGATGTATACAATTAGTAGTGGTGTACAAAATAGTTATATTTTTTTATATATATTACATATTTGTATTTTTTTATATGGCAATATATACCGTAGGGTTAAAAAAAAAATTGCATTGTCAGTTTATTCAATATTGTGCAGCCCTACTTGAATTCATTTTTTAATTTATTTGTTTTGAGCAGAAGAAAAAACAAAACATTTTCATATGTACAATAAACCAATAGATACATTGGTAAATAAAGACAATCAAGACAATACAGCAATTGCCATGAACACTTGCAACAACAAAAAAAGTTCAATAAGTACTGCTCAAAAAGGAGTAGGAAGAAGAAAACCTATTAAATCGCACCCCCATCTCACATCCATACAACTAAACACATTACTACTTTTTATCTTTCTTATTTTCTAACTTAATTTTAATTTTGTATGTCTTTGATTTCTACTTTATCATTTTTTTTATTTTGCAAAATTTTATGCCACAAAATTTTTTCATGACACCCCAACAATTAGATATACGCAATACATGGATAATCCACCAGGGGGCAGTAATTAGTTCAGCAGAGGTCTTTCCACTTCAAGATGTCTTCCAGACTTCCATTGGTGGATCTCTTTGCTGCATGAAAGTACCAATGAAAAATGTTCTCATGTATGTTTGGGATGACCAAAAATTGAGCACTGAGACCCGATGTATCAAATATGATACAAATTTAAACTCATACATGGGAATAGATATTTAAAAAAACTAAACATAAAAAAATGTTGAGTTGTTTAGAAAAACCAATCAGGGCTCGAGTTTCAAAGAATTGGAATTTTCTGTCAATTATTTCATAGTTCAGGCTTTACATGGTTAAGTATATGTGCACTTCTACATCTATACTCATTTATAAATAAAAGGTGTTCATTATTCTGTTAAAATTAGGAGAAGATAAGTGTGTCATCACATAATCCTGCTCCTTCTGAAATTAAATTTGTCTCCAGTGACAAAAACTCCAGAACACACCGTACTTGATGCTGCAACATTGGTTTCACACTACTTAACACTCCTTTAAAAATCATTAACAAAACAATTTAACACCCTTAAAACAATCTCTGCACCGCTGTCATCACAAATAGATGCAGCGCAAAATGGATTACAGGAAATAATTAGAAAATAATAAAAACAGAAAAAAAAACCCCAATATCACCAGAAGCGTTTCTGATGCGTCGCTACAAGAGCAAATGTGCATTTTGTCATGTTCAATTTCAGCCCAGACTTCACACAACAAGTAGTCACCAGATTCAAGGCGTAAGATTCGTCTCAAAGAAGACTTTGGATGGATTAGATTAATTTTATGCATGACTGATAAAGATGGCTATTTAACCTGCCACTGAATCAACTTACAAGGCAAGTTAAGGGAGCCCTCTGTAGCCCTTTGGGTATTGGAAAATGTTACGCTTGCTGCAGCAGCTTAAATTAGGCTGATTTAGCCACGGGCTGGGTTGTTGTACCTGATTTTTGTGCTCTGTTGGAGCTGCGGCTGACGATGGAAACACATTCTGCTTGTAGGCTCAGTTTGGCTTATGTTGGGTTACTTTGCATTTTAGAGGCAGCTGGTAGGCAGCTAGCATCTGGATGAACGAGCCTGTTGTGCATATTTGCTCTCCAGCTTGCATACTGTAATTTATTATGCTCACTGACACCGCTTATTTTCATCAACTAATTATCTGCGTATAATTTATTGACCATGTAAGTGAGTGCTGTCCTTCTTTAACAGTAGCATAAGGGTAAAACTCAAACCAGATATGATTACACTGGCACTAATGAGTTTGTGTTTCCAGGGACATTAATATACATGTTTATACACTTTCACACAAGGTAAATCATCAAGTCTGAGGGTGAGGACTTGTTTTTAGGGCAGAGTTAGATTACAATTTGGTGTTTTAAAACAATCGTTGTTATGGTTACTGCTAGAGTGAGTCAACAAATTACTGAAACTCTTAAAGCAGTGCATAATAGTTATTGGGCATTACTGAGCAAAAACAAAAATAAATCCATAATTATTATCAGTCAAGGTGCTTAAGAGGGATCGAGAATTCTGCATACTTTCGTGGATTCTGTTTATATCATCTGAACATCGTCATCATATGTGTGATTACTGTGCACGTTGCAATGATGATGCTGAAACAATAAATTGTGCAGCTCTAATTTCAAGGATACCTGACACACCCCCTGCACAGAGGTCCACCAATCCCAACTGTTCTTAATTAGTTTGCCTAAGCAGACCACACCCCCACACATGGAATGAGTCACTGGTAACAACAACACTGAAAAATGAGCAATGAAGAGAAAATCACCAAAAACAAAGACTTGGTGCCTAAAAGAAAAGCAACGTCAGTTATGTGGAATTATTTCTACTACAAGAAGGATGAAACTAAAATGTGTTCTGTGGCGACAGTGTCTTACACCCGTTGACTCAACCAGAGGAAACACAGCTAACTGGTTTGACCATTTACGTCAGCACCGCATGGCTGTTATATCCTCCTGAGTCTCATCTTCATCCACTTCATCCAGGCTGGGTCATGGAGGCAACCGTCTAAGGAGGGATGCCCTGACTTCCCTCTCCCCGGGGAGCCATCCAGGAGGCATCCGAAACAAACGCCTCAGCCACCTCAGCTGACCCCTCTCGATGCTCCGTTGAAGTTGAAATCCCCCAGAAGAACCATGGAGTACACAGTCGGAGCACTATCTAGCATCCCTCCCAGGGACTCCAAGAAGGCCGGGTACTCTGCACTGCTGTTTGGTCTATAGCCCGAAACAACCGTGAAGTGCCGGTCCTCGACTCAAAGGCACAGGGATACGACCCTCTCCTTCATCTGGGTAAACTCCCAACGCATGGCGGCTGAGCTGAGGGGGCTAGAAGCAAGCCCACACCTGCCCACCGCCTCTCACCATGGGCAATGCCAGAAAAGTGGAGAGTCCAGCCCCTCTTGAGGAGCTGGACTCTCTGCTCTCCAAGCTGTGTGTGGAGGTGAGCCCAACTATATCTAGATCAGGGGTCTCAAACTCATTTAGTTCAGGGGCCACATTCAGCTAAATTTAATCTAACGTGGGCCACACCAAGAAAATAATAACATAATAACTTATAAATAATGACTACTTCAAACTTTCCTCTATATTTTAGAGAAAAAAAAAGTAAAATGTATGATGAAAATATTTACATCTACAAACTATTCTTTAAAACATTGTGAATAACATGAACAACCTGTAATTTCATAAGAAAACTGTTCAATTTTAACAATATTATGTCTCAGTTTATCCTTTACAGATCACAGTGGATCTACAAATATACAAAACATTTAATAACAGGCAGAATACTGGTAAACTTGCACTTCAGATATTTCAAAATGTGCATATTTATTCAGGTTATTCTTGTTTTTTTGTGAATTGATAGTTTGTTTTAGTGTAAATACAGTAAAATGACCTGAAAATGTTCACATTACAGAGAGAAAAACTTGAGAATTGTGAGTATTTCTAGGTTATTATGATCATATTTTACTGATCTGGCCCACTTGAGATTGAATCGGTCTCTAAATGGAACCTGAACTGTGTAATTTTTGGATTTCACAAATTCCTCCTGCGGGCCGGACCGGTCCCTTTGGCGGGCCGCATTTGGCCCCTGGGCCGCATGTTTGAGACCCCTGATCTAGACGGTATCTCTTAACCTCCCTCACAAGCTTCGGCTCCTGACTATTTTTTCATATTGCGATATGGGTTAAAAAAATCGCAATGTCTGTTATTTCCGATATGCAGCCCTACTTCCATCTTCTCGCTGTGTAAAATCTACTCTCAGATGCAAATTTGTGTCAACACAGGCAATGACCTTCAGACATGTAGAGGGTTAAATGAGTGATTGACAGCTGTAATTACCGATTCAGAGACAGCAGGGCAGTGTCTGGTCAGGATGTCTCCCTGGTGAGGTATTGCACCAATATTTCCAATTGGGAAGAGACCCTGGGGCTGACCCAGGACATGCTTGAGGGATTATTTCTCTCAAATGGCCTGGGATGCATCGGTGTACCCTCAGAGGAGCTGCAGGAGGTGGTGGAGGAGGGAGGTGTGGGCATCCCGGCTTAGGCTGGTGTATCTGTGACCCAAACCGAGGTAAACAGTGGATGATGGATGGATGTTTAGATTCATACCCTGTCCACACTGATATGGATATTTTGCAAGGATTTTTTTTCATATTCATATTAGGGCTCTCTACATGTAAACAGTATTTTGGGTCAATAAAATAGAGATTTTTCAAAATCCTCTGAAATATGAAGATAGTTTTTCCATGTATCCATATGTAAAATGAAGAAATTAAACAGTGGCATCACAGCTCAATTTGCAGAGGTGTCAAGTAACGAAGTACATATACATCGATAGTTTACTTAAGTATAAATTCTGTTATCTATACTTCACTGAAGTGATCATTTTTCAGCCAATTTTTTGACTTATGTTTCTTACATTTCTACACAATTATCTGTACTTTATACTCCTTACATCTTAAAAATAGCCTCTTTCCATTTATTTCATTCCCTCTTGTCATTGTTCAAATAAGAGTGAATTTGCTTGTGGTTGGATGAGAACTATAAACATATACCATTCTGAGACCCTGTTGATTTGTACACGATCCTTCCACCTGACTTTTTGAACCATTCCAATTCTTGTATTCAACTAGTCATTGTATCTACTGCTCCATAAAACACGTTAATGCTCAGTAGGACACATATATGGTTCTTTAATACATTTACATTGGATTAAAACACATTCATTTTCAATGGGCATATATGAGCTGAAACAGACTAGTGCATCCACATTTGTACACATGAACCTTTTAATATAACATTATAGTCATTATGGCCTTCAGAAAAATGGTTTTTGGGGAGGTGGGGTCGTGCACTTTAGACCCCTCCCCTGTAGCGCCGCCCAAGCTTTTGTCCTAATGGCATTTTATTTTTCCCTCTTACATTTACTTTTGTACTTTAAGTAGTTTTGAAACCAGAGTAAAAGGCTTGAGTTGATATTTCAACTTCAACAGGTCTTTTTTTTTTTTTCAGATTTATTTATGGATTTTCAACAGCATGACAGATATATCATACATTGTGTACATTTTTACTGTAACATTGGTCCCCAACTTAAACATAAACATGTAAAGATATATACTAAAAGACATCATGGGTATGATCAGGAGACACAGTTTTTATACAAATTCCAGCTGTAAAAACACAGATTAAATAAATGAATACATAAATAACAATGTAAATAAATAAAAAATGTGACAAATAAATATGTACACTACCTATATTTATCTAGGTGATGGTAGTAAAGTCTAAAGTCATGTTAAAGTGTTCATTCGATAATACAGAAGTCTTTTTAAACCTAGTATCTATACTTCTACCTGATGAGTGAATGTTAATACTTTTGCCTCCTCTGTTAATTTGCGCATGCCTATATTTGCTTTGTGTATTGAATCTGCACCAAACACATTAAATGTACATCATGTAGATGTACAAGACACAATGTACTCGCAGTAGGTTCCACAGTTGGAGACTTGTACTAGTGTTAGGGTGATATCTACTGCATATAATAGAAAGAATAAACTTCAAAAACCCACACAAACACTCTTGGGTTAACTGAACTTTACAACTTCAGAAATTCAGACAAAGCTCCTTTATCTGAAGGTTCAGAGTTTATACAGTTTTACGTCGTCTGCCAGAACTGTGCTTTGTCTGAGCATTTGTAATTGTTTCTGGAGCTCTATTGTGTACAGAATGTTTTGTAAAATAAGCCAATGTGAAACAAACAGCGAGAGTGAGACAATACCTGTTGTGACAAATAACTTCATTACCGTGGTCAGAGCATCGGACAGATGTGACTCAACATAGAAGCGTCTTCAGATTCTTACAGCGGTGGGAATCGGTGCCTGATTTTCTACTTTATATTTATTGATTTGGACTGAGAGGAGAGAGCTGCAGAAAGACGGTGTTTAGGTTTGAGTGATGAAAACTGTGAGGTAGGGTTTTCCTTGAAGAGGTATAGTAAAATAATAATGATAAGGATAATAATGAATGATGAAGAAGAAAATGATATTAATAATACATTTTATTTATAAGCACCTTTCATGACACCCAAGGACACTGTACAGAAGAGAATAAAAGAAAATGCATAGAAAACAAGATAAATAAAAAACAGCATGAATAAAAGCAATTTCAATAACTAAAAACAAAATTAAGAGGTGCAAACAGGGCAACATTGAGACCAATATTTACAGAGAAAATGGATTTTAGGCAATATTTGCAAAGTAATTATTAATATTAATTATAAAATTAAAAAACATCCACAACACAAACAGATGGACATTAAATGTACAGAGTAGATAAACATGTCTCAAACAAGGTTATAACAGCTTGCATTTTTAATTCTAATTAGGTTATTTTTTTTTTTTTACTTTTTCTCTAGTTTTAATTAGTTTGTAGAGTGGGTTTGCTAGTTTTTGCTAGTTTTTCCTTTTTTAAAAAAATGCTTAGTTTCAGTTTATTTTTTTTTTAGTTTCAGTGGTAGTTTTAGTTTTTTTTTTTTAAATATTTGGTTTTGGGTTATTTGTCAGGTGCAGGATTTAAAAAGCTGTAAGTACTGTATAATAAAACTCAACAAAGGACAGCATTTAAAAAAATGTATTCAGTTACTGCTAGAGCAAAATAAATCAATTTCACACCAATACAAAACGTTTATAAACTGATAGACAAAGACGAAAACGAAAATAAAAGCTATTTCATCAATAATTTCAGTATGTGTTAGTCTTGTAAACACGAAAAAAAGGTTGTTAGAAACAGTTTTTGTCATTTATCGTTTTTATTTATTTCAGTTAACAAAAATGTTTTTAGAATTTAAGTTTTTGTTAGTTTTCGTTAACAATTATAACCTTGGTCTCAAAGCGCGTACAACATATTTACCTCCTTAGATTTCTGTACGAGCTGTATGACA
>JAPTGZ010000010.1:33773514-33784782 GCA_029814645.1 Fowleria isostigma | reverse complement strand
TTTCTGAAACTGGAGGTTGTCATTTTCCAAGGAGTAATTAGGCAGGGTGTGGATGTGGACAGGATAAATGGACACTGAGCAGGACATTGATTTCCAAAAGAACAAAAAGTGTGTCTTAGGGAAGTCGTTTTATGCTCCAGAGACACTAGCATATTAGCAGTCCTGTTTCATGTTCTTTTCTTGAAAATGATAACATCCAGTTTCAGAAAATAACAGGCATTTTCGGTCTGTTTTTCTATTTTTGTCAGATAGTAACTTTATTTTTTGTTACTAGAAACAAAACAAAAATCAAACCGTTTTTTAAAATTTGGTTTATCCGTTCTGACAGTGAAAAAGAAAAATGCCTTGAATTTCAATTTTGATTCTTGTATTTCAAAACAAAATCAAATAACCACTTGTTTTTGTTCCATTTCTGAAAAGAAAATCTATTTACCAAAAGATACACGGACCCCTAACTATTATGCACAAGTACATTGCCATGACGATGCTCAAACAACATACTGTACAGCTCGACTCCATACAAATCCTGAACTGTACAAATGAGTCAGAATTGGCTGAATTTGAGCCTGTACTCCTGCAAAAACCCATGTTAAACACCTTGAGCTTTCTGAGGCCCAACTTTTGTCTTCTGCACAGTGTCTAAAAGCCTAAAAGCATATTTTCTGGTGCTTTGTGTAGTGTACATCCAAACTGCCTACGCTGCCTGGCCAACTGACTCCTCCTGCCAAACACATGTATGGCAAAACCGACTCCCCGGGCTGCAGCGAAGTGCAGCACATCCAGGCAAACATGGAGCGCGGCCAGACCACGAAGGAGCTTCCAGAGCCCCGCTGTCACACCAAAGAAAGACACACTCTCACGCTGGTATGGATTTACTTTTAATAATGTACATATGGTTGTTCAATAATGAAGAGAATAACAAGCACACTGCCCTCTCTCTTTCTTACACTCCCTCTCTTTGCTCATTCACTCCCGGTCTCTCCCAAGTGGATAAATCAGTCCTTTCATGCTCCGTCGTCTAGCTGGCCCTGTTCTACTGTGCTTCTATAATAGAGCAGGAGCAGTCCCTCTCTTTTACTATTCTAATAGTCACACATACATCTTCCTCTTCCTCCGTCCATCTCTCTCTGCTCTTCAAAGGGCCTCCGGTAGTCAATCTCCAAGTTCACTGTCGACTTGAGCGTACCAGAGTTACAGCATGTGTAATAGCTAAAGAGAATATATCAGCCTAATGAAATGTGTGTGTGTGTGTGTGTGTGTGTGTGTGTATGTGTGGCAGTGGGGGTGGGGGCATATGAGTGAAGATGACGAGGTATAATTTGTTCTTAAGTGATAAGGACGGAGGTAATGGCTTTTTGAAATAGCACCGTGGCGACGATGAAGACGGTCTGATTAACATGAATATAATAATGTTATCGTTGGCCTGTAATCAGTTGGTGGCTCAGTGTTGATAAAGAGGATGTTAATCACGATGACGGAGGCCCCGTTGAGAGATCTACAATCTTTCCAAAGGGACGATGTATAGAGTTATACAGTAAACACTAACGCTCTTCATCTGTCTGTGGAGGTTCGGAAAATAGAGAAATTATAAGACAAATAGAAAAACGATAAGAAAATACAGAAATGATAAGAGGCCGTGGGCGGTTAAGAGTTCCAAAACTCTATTATAATTGCTACTTTCAGAGCGTCATAAAATGTGTATATATCCTAAAGGTGTAACATTTTCTCATTCAATATTAATCCATCTCAACCATAAATGATACCCTTGTACTGGATGTGTGCGGTGGTGTATTTACCTGAAGACGCTCTACCCTACGCTTGTATTTTCTTATTTTCCTCTTGTTTCTCTGTGTTCTGGATCTCTTTGACTGAGTTTTTTGTGTGGGGGGGGTTTGACCAGTGAGTTTGTACCTCCAGCCATTGAGCAGGCAGAAAACCCATTGACTTGGATTACATCGCCATCTCCGTGCTTTTCTTCGAGTCTCTGTAAGTCATTCCTCCACCTCTTGGCTTCGGCAGTGTGCTTTGGCTGTACTCAACCAAAACCTTCAGGCAGGGTTGTGGGGAGGTGTGAACGTTCTTACTTGTGCTTTAGAACAAAACCTCTGTGAACTGATCACAAAATAACATTATTTTATTTCTCAGTTTCGCCGTTGTTTTCCTGCTAATCCTACTCCCTCTCTAAATGGACTGACTTCGGTTTGTCTTTTCCTTGTGTTTGACTGGGAGGAGGAATAATGCTTTTTGGTTAACCTTTACTCTTAACAATGGCTTAAACATTGTTAATGCACAGATCTATTGGCCTGTATTGATGTCACTTATCAGCAAAGGTGGTGACATTTCACTGACTACAGTGGTTGATGTTTATCTGTTGTGTAACATTGATAGTTATTTGTTAGAAAAATTCTGAGGCACAGAAGACAGTCGCTGGATTCTGGAATCAGGAGATTTTACCTGCAGCAAAGAGTCAAGTCCACATACAAGCTGATGCAGCTGTTGAGTGCCTAACATCAGGAAGTCTAGGTTTTTATAGTGAGTGAAATCCATCAACCCATTGGTTCCAATGCTCAAACATTGATTGTAGAAGCCTGAATCTTCATGATTATGGCTCTTACATTGATGATGTAATGTCCTAATTGATTGGTCCAAGTGTCAAAACATTGACAACATATGAGACTTAGCACATTGGTCCAGGTGTCCAAACATGGATAACACGTGTGTCATACATTGGGGTTCACCATTGGTCCAAGTACCTAAACAATATTAGGTAAAAGTCTGGAGACACTCCTTCTCCTGACACATGGCAGTCTAATGCTGATATCTCCAGAAATTACATCAGCAGTGGTGTTTGCGTTGGTGCCTCACAGTAGAAGAACCGCTGGCCTTATCCAAGCAAAGGAGACACTTTGGGTGTTAATCTTTAGCAGATATCGCAATGTCACTGTGACAGACTCAACCCCAGGAACTAAAGCACACGTACTCTGAGCATAGTCTAACAATATTTTTCTCTAACATTATTTTTGCAATTTATTTATGAACAGCTGAAAGCCAGCAGGGTGACACAGTGGTGCAGTTGATAGCACTAGTACTTCACAGCAAGAAGGTTCTGGGTTCAGTTCCAACACCAGTTGATGGGGGGTGGGACCTTTCTGTGTGGAGTTTGCATAGTCTCTCCGTGTCTTCATGGGTTCTCTGCGGGTATTCCAGCTTCTTCCCGCCATCCAAAGACATGCACTGATAAGTTGATGGGTTAATCTAAATTGCCCATAGGTGTGTGATTGTATTTCTATATATGTCGGCCCTGTGATGAACTGACGACTCGTCCAGAGTGTACCCCACCTTCGTCCTTAAGTAGCTGGGATAGGCTCTAAGCAACCTCTGCAACCCTAGTGAGAATGAAACAGGTTCAGAAAATGAATTAATGAAATCTATATCGGGGGTCTTCAAGGTTTTTCCGACCAAGGACCCTCAAACTAATGGAGAGATGGAGTAGGGATCCCCTGCTGTATATATTGTATTTAATTTTTTTTAATAATAATGGTTCAAGGTTACTTTATTTATACCTGTGGGTCAATCAAGTGTCGAGACAAAAAGACAAAAAAGCACTCAGTGTTCCACCATTTATCAATCTAGCAGCATGGATAAGTAAAAAGATAAAATAAACAAATAAGATCAAGATGAATCACAAACAAGAATCAATAAAACACAATAAAAACCTCAAGGAAATAAAAACAATCTCAGGGATAAAAACCAGGATAAAAAAAAATTTAAAAAGTGTAACAATTAGATGTCTCAATAATAAATAGAGCAAAGACACAGGATAAATAAATGTATAAAGTCCAATGTCACTACTTCTTACTGAGCTCAGTGACGGCGACAGGAACAAAGCTGTTTTTATAGCGCAGTGTCCTGCAGTTTGGAACTAAACGCCTCCGTCCAGAAGTCCACTGATCATAGTTCAGTGTATAAATGTATCTTCATTCATTGCAGGTCTAGTCACATGATGAGTCACAGGTGCCGACCTTGACAGAGCTCATGTGTCGATGTGTACATTGCGACTGAAAAATAACTTTCTGTCTCCATTTATCCATTTGCTACAATGTATTGGATTCATGTTCATGTATATTTAAAGATATTTAAATTTGTAGGGGAAAAAATGGTAAATATATTTTTTAAATATATTAAAAACTATCTAATCAACCAAACACTTCATGGCCCCCATGCAGTACCTTGACTCCCTGTTGAAGACCGCTGAGCTTTGGTTTCCTCATAAACAAATAACTAAAATAATAAATAAATAACAAATAATAAAAATAAACAAATAAACAGTGAGATTAATTGATATAGAATATACAGGGTGGGTGAAAAGTAACTAGACTTTAAAAATGGTAATGGTAATAAAAATGGTCATGAAATCCATATTCCTATTCCAAATTTATTGAAACAAATGGTACATGTTCTTTATTACATGGGAAAATGATTGTAAATCAACGTAAGCGTAGTTACTGTAATGTTCATGTTATGGTATGGCTATATCCATACAGGGGGCGCTCTTGAGTTGGTATGTTCATGGTTAAACCTGTAGAAGAAAAGAATGCAAGAAGAAGAAAACGGAGAGCAAGAAAGAACATAATGGAGAGTTTTTTTTGGAAAAGCTAACTAAAAGTGCATAAACCTTCTAAAGTGTATCCGAGTCTTATTTCAAGAACTTTACAGTTACTTCAAATGGTCAGGGATGGAATGAACAACCATCTGAAGGATGACATCTGGGATAAGACGATAAGAAATAAGACAACAAAAAAACAAGAAATCCCCACTAGTTTTGTCTTTTTAAAAAATGTTTTCATCATGACTTCAGTGATACTAAGAATTCTAATGCCTAGTTCCTTTTCACCCACCCTGTAATTTCCAATTGTTGGAGCTGTTCTGTTTTGTCTATTTGATAACATTAAGTTGTTAATTCTAAAATCGAGGGGGAAAAATCCATGAAACTGAGAATACACACCTTCCTTCTGTACTTTTTTCTTCTCTGCCCAAATCAAATGACTAAAGATAAAGATAAGTTACTTAATATTGTGTCAAAATGAAGACAAATTTCCAAACTTCCATTTGGAGATAAAGAGTAAAATAATTGTATCTGCGTCATGTCCAGGTTGAGTCTGACAGTAGTTAAACAGTGATCCTAACTACAGCTGTCATTTTACTGATGCACATGTCTTTAAATGCCTGTGATGAGTCCAAGTCTTTATCATGTGTATATTTTCTGCAGCCTGAAACACAGACGAAGAGTATACATCAGACCCCTTCAATTACATTCACCGAACGATAATTATGGAAGTTCTGCACAGCGACGCTTAAAAACCAAACTGCGCCTCAGCTTTAACTAATGTTTTACATATAACTTTAAAGCCACAAATTACAGAGGAGTTTATATCAGTTGTCATGAATATTTATGGGACTCAGACTTTCACTGTTCAGTGTGTTTGGGAATGTATTCATCATTATGTCAACATTCGTGTTCACTCAAACGTTATTCTTTTCCTCAAAATAAGGTGTTTGTATTTACAATGAGAGCGGTTGATCTCCACGGAGTCCACCATGTTGCACAGCCATGTTTCAGTCACTTACAACAGACTTCCTCCTCTTTTTTCTGTTTGATTGCAGGTGGCGTGCATTGTTCAGGTGCACCTACGGACTAAAGTTATTATCCCCTTAAAAAATGATGTAACAAACAAACCACACACAGACTCTGAGGATGTTTTTTGTTTTAGAGCAATGATTTCTAATCTTTTTTTTCTTGGAGCCCACCCATTTGTGTCCAACACAAGTTAGTTTAGTTTTAGTTTATAGTTTATTAGTTTATTTCAAGCTTATGCACTCTATGTACAATACTAATCACATATACATGTACAATGTGTAATACTGATCATATACATCTCATTATGTGTACACAGATAGAGGAGAGAAGTTTACATGAGCAAATATACAGAGAAATATACATGGAGACATTGGTTGTAAACATTATGTGTAAAAAAGAGTTATGGTGTTTTATACATATGATGATACACTGACAACAGAAAAAACACTCAAATTAATTATCTCTGTCAGTGGTTCTTAATCTGGGGTGTGGGCCCCATCAAGGGGGGCGTCAGAGGGAGGCGCGAGGTTTTGTCCTCATTGAGGTTACAAGTTGTGAAAATTCTGTTTGTGAGTGTTAAAGAAAAAAATACTCATACACCCAATAAGATATGAACCCACTCAAGACATATTTTATCTGCACTTAAAAATATCTCCCACAGTCAGAACAACCGCCTGGTCAGGTCACATAGATAATTCATTTGAGCTTCTGTTTTTCTGTTGTCAGAGTATCATCATATGTATAAAACATAGTGTCTGAACAATGCAGATGACACAACACTATCAAAAAGAAAGTGGAGGGTTTCCTCAACTGGTTTTAGTGAAGGACAGGACAGTTTTGATTGGGGGAGGGGACTTTTCTTGGAACACAAACAAGGGGGGGCTCCACTGGAGGAACCACTGATCAATAGGTGCATTTGGATAAAGAAGTTCTAAGAACTGTCCACCTCAGACTTGGTTCTAGGAACTACTCTCCTCAGCAGAAGTTTTTCGATTTGCATCGTCACAGGCAGTAAAGGACCAATGATTCCTAAGATACTATTTGTGCTTTTGACTAGTTGACCATAACGAGATGTGACATAATGTTAGAACACAAGTGAGAGGCAGAATAGAGACAAATACATCTATTATCATGAGATGCAACAAAATGCATTACAGTTTTGAAAAATATACAAAATGTGTCAATGACATGTAAATACAAGTGCAGTAGCTGTAATGCGAGTAAATACTTGCTGTGCACTGTGAGCCCCAGACTACTGACACACTTTTGATTATCTTATTGGATGTATGGGTATTTTTCTTTAACATCCACAAATAGAATTTTCACAACTTGTAACCTCAATGAGGACAAAGCCTCGTGCCCCCCCCCCCCCCTCCCTTGGGATCCCTGGCACTCCCTGAGGGGGGGGCTGTACCCCAGGTTAAGCACCACTGCTTTAGAGGAGGATGGGTGGGTATTGAGTTGATTTCAATCTCCACTTTCACCACCGGATTTCACTCAGTGTAACTTTAAGTGCTTATTGCTGAACAATCATATTTCTGGAAAAGTGTTAAACTGTTTAACATTTATTAACAGATAACTTAAACAAACACTGGCTATCAAAAAGTACCAACAGTTTAAACATATTCAAATAATTACACTGTGTCTGTAACATGGGGATCATTTTCATATGCATTTGTCTGAATAATGCAACAGTAAATGCAAATTATACCCTATAGTGCTTGATGCAACCTTAATGGAAAAAGTGAGCATTTTTAATATATATTAGTAAATTTGCAATCCATTTAGGAGCCTATGAGTATCTATTTTCCAGCTTTTGTTACACACTCTGACTAAAGGAATAGTAGGAGAACTACATTTATTTTTGGTTGCAGTGATGATCATGGTGATGATGATGATGAGGCTCACGGTGATGATGATGATGATGAATGATCTGGTCGTGGGGGTGTCTGTGAGTATGATTGATGTTGGATGCAATGCCAATAATCAGAGAAAGACAGAGGCATCGTGAAGGAAAAGAGGGAAGGAGTCAAAAAAACAGACGAGGGAAAACGGGCAGTCACGTTATTATCAGAGAAAGAGAGAGAGAGGGAGAAACAGAGACACATAGAGAGAGAGAGAGAGAGAGAGAGAGAGAGAGAGCGGGAGAGAGACGCGCCGCGATAACAGCGTTTGTCCTTCTTGGAGTCAGTTTGGTGACCGGCTCTCGGGCAGAACGGGCGACGGACGGACGGACGCAACACTTGAGACAATCGCACCGACGTCGACATCCTGAGGTAAATTCAACCCTCATTTGTCTTTGACTAAATAATCCCATCAACACGGGGCTTGTATGATTTATTTCCCATCGGTCAGACTGACTGTAGATCAGACCTAGTTTCCCTCTCGCTTTGGTATTTGGATATTTCTCTGCCTGTCTGCTCTTTGCCATCACCGCCTGTCAGTCAGCAGGTCACATTTTAACTGAAATAACGGCATGTGGCACTTGAGACACTCACATATCTGTCCGTGGTATTCCCTGATTGTATCTGTGATTGTGGTTTAATCCTCACCCGGAGCGACTCCGTGCGTATTTGCAACAACCCGAAGGCTTTAACTGGATTTTCGTCTTTAGTTTTATTCCTTGCCGCTTCATCTAAATCACATGAGATCTGTGGCAAATCATCGTAGGGATATTTTATTTCCTTTATGATGCTCTGGTCAAACAGATTAAGGACCTGTCCGCTACCCGCTGGCGCACAATGTGTGTTTTTATATGGGAGGTTTTTTTTTTCTTTTTTTTTTTTTTTTTTTTTTTTTAGCGCCATAAATTTTGTTTACATTGATTCATAACATTTATTGATTCTTTTATCGATTCCATCACGTTTGCTGTCTCTGGCCACTAAACGGTTCAGAAAAAGAGCGGACACTTTTTATGCAAACCGGACCGGCGCAGTGGATTTTTACGCGTGTGAGCCGGAGCAGACGGCCGTGCGTGTGCGCAACTTGGGTCTGTCTGCCGTCCACGGAGCCCGTACCGGAGGACGGCTGGGGTGGTGGTGGGGGGGGCAGCGACTGACAGACTGTCACAAAGCGAGCACCGACACCCCGGGGCAAATGTTTTACCTGCACGGCGTACGAATGCGCAATTTCTTCTCGGTTCAGCGCGTCTCTAATGAGGTTGATCGGCTCCTAGTCGCTTCAGAAACCCGGCTTAATTGCGTCCATTTATAATACGACCCTATAAGTCGGTGATAATAAGTATTTGGCTTCACATCCAGGAGTGTTGGGGATGCGCTGGAGCTTGTGCAGTAGGCGCTTTTTTTTTTTTTTTTTAAGCTCAAACACAAATGTAATAGTGTTTGCGAGACCTTAAGCATCTATTGCCCTTCTGGGAAATACATTTGCTTAGATTTATGACCTGCCTTCCCAGGTTATATCGATTATTTCAGCCTTCTGTGTACTATATTTGTGTAAGAACAAGAAAAGTGGGTCTGCCATCTCTATATATAATTCTTGATGTTGTAGAAAGCACAGCAAGCTTTTCATGCAGTCATCTCAGTGGCACAGTCAATTCTCAAGTGGAAAATCTGTGCTCTCTCAGCCTCTTGTTGGGCATATACATAAAAACTAATGTGATACATGAATGACTCCCACATAGGCAAACACAGGGGCACATGATGGGCCTTAAGCGGCTGTAATGGCCCTGATCAGTGTGAGACATGTTTATCTATGTGGAAAGCTCATGTATTATACATCAGTATGGTACAATCAGCAAGAGTGTGTGTGAATGTCATGACTGTATTTGCTTATATGTGTGTATTTCTGCATAAATTTAAGTGTACGTCTATGTGTTTTGCACTCGGTATGGCTTTGATTGCAAGAGCACTTCAATGCAATTTTCCCTGGACCAGCTGTGGCATTTGCGTGGTTTTTTGGGAAAATAGGACGAGGGAGACTAGCTGTTGGACACGCGCTCTCTCCTCTTTTATTGTGGTTAAGAGGGAGAGCGGAGCAATCCATTTGCCAGCGTTCAGTTTGTAATCGTTTACACCAGATAGCTCAAAGAGTGGAGAAGGAGATGTAAGGAGGGCAAAGGAATAAGGAAAAGAGAGGAGTTTAAGAGACATCAAGGATGGAGAGGAGATGTAGGAAGATGGGGAAGAAAGGGGGGGTGGTGGATGAAAGGTGGGTAGAGGTAGGGATGGGACAGAATGTGGAGAAATCAGTAGAATAAGTGATGTGTAGGAGGAAGAAGAAGAGGGTAAGGGGGGGTGAGGCGAGCTCCTTGGAAACAGTCCCACTGAGTCAGTGACTTATGCTGGCAATAAATGTGGCTGAAGAATAAAACCTGGAAGGAGAGGTGGTGTTGTTGTGACAAGAGGCGCATCAGATTCCAATTGTGGATGGTGTTTAGTATAAAAACAGAGTAGGAAAATAGGGCTGTGTAGCGGTAAGAGCCTGGTGATGAAATATGCATCATGACCAGTGTTGGGAGGGTTACTTTTTAAATGTATTCCATTACAGATTACAGAATACATGCCCAAAAGAGTAATCCACTGTAATCCGTTCAATCGTAGTATCATAATCCGAATACTTGGATCACTGTCACATTTTTCTGAATCTTAATACCATATGTATGAATGTAGTAAATCACACTATGTTTACTATGTTATAACCACAATGATTCTTGTGTGTTCTGGTTTAGAGCTGGATGAATGTATTAGGCCTAAAGCTGGATTTATAGTTGTGTGGAGTTCTGCGTCACATAGGTATGCCGTGTCTGACGTTGCCACAGTTCGCTCTCACACTTGAGCGTACTGTAGCGGTGTTGTTTTGAGAAAGTGTTGTAGTTTACCTCCAAGTTGGAAGGTGGCATTAGTGCTGGTATGGGCTGGTTTTAAAGCTTAAGCTCCACTCTCTGGTGTCGTTTCCATGGTTTTAATACCTTCTGGCAGGAATTTCCTGATTTAACAGTGAGCATGGAGCAGTGTCTTCTTGAGCTCATAGAAGCCATTGAACATATAGTTCTTTTAAAAGTATTACAGCATAAGTGACGGAGAAAGAGGCAATATCAGAGATGTGCCGTGGACCACTGAACAAAAATAGGATAACCGACAGAAATACCAAATTCTAATAATTGATTATACTAAATAAAGGCACAATTTAGTTAAGTTATGTGAGTTTATTAATGTGCATAACAACACAGGTTTATCAGGAGAAAAAAGGAATACACAACAGCAAAAACAAATAAATTACTTACAGCGGAGCCCCACAACATTTGTTCCTGTATAGTTCTGGCGTCACATGATCATAAATTGGCCAAACAGGAGGCGGTGTCTCTGCGTTGTCATGCTGTGTAGTAAAAATCTGGAAGAGGCACACATCAAGGCTCTGTGGACCAACGTGTCACTGTCCGAAGATATGGCATAGATAGTGACGCCTGATGTCTGCGTCTGGAGCCTATTTCAGCTACTGAAAGGGTGAAGGCAGGGTGCACCCTGGACATGTCACCAGTTCATCACAGGGTTGACATATAGACACACAAACACTCACATTCACACCTATGGACAGTTTAGATTAACCAATTAACCTATCAGTGCATGTCTTTGGATGGTGGGAGGAAACTGGAGTACCCAGAGAAAACCCAC
>JAPTGZ010000010.1:33757585-33772436 GCA_029814645.1 Fowleria isostigma | reverse complement strand
CACACAGAAAGGTCCCACCAGTCATGGTGCTGGAATCGAACCCAGGACCTTCTTGCTGTGAGGCACAAGTGCTAACCGCTGCACCACTGTGTTGCCCTACTGGAATACAGTTACCCATATTTTGTTTTCTGAATACATCATCCTGTTACATGTATTCCATTACTTCCCAACACTGATTACAATACAGGGGTTGATTCAATATATTGTAAATTAAAGAACATTCAAAATGCTTTAGAATAAGCACTTCTGAGGTAGAATATATGTAAATGTAATAGCAAGACGTTCTCCTTTAAAGAGTTGAATGAACCACTTTTATCACAGCATGACCATGCCACATTTTGAAATCAAACCTGCTCAGAACTCTTGTCATGTATCATGGGATTGCAATCAAGGCCACATGCTGTCTTCTCTTTAAATCAAATTTTAGGAAAAGTGCCTCCGAATGTACAACCATGTCCGTAAAATTAGAGTAAAAGGAAATCTTGTCATATGACTGAAGAGAACACAACACACAATGAAACACAAATCTTTGTTTTTGTGAATCAGCTGATTGAAAGAGGTTTAGGATGGATGTGGTGGGTGAGTGTCTGAAAATGCCACTCAGGACAAAAGGCAAAACCGGAAGCAAGTATAGATACAGAGAAGGGATGCTGCCTTGGAAAACAACATTTAAATTCAAGTCTTGAATGAAGATTTTCTTTAACTGCTTCCCCACACCAATCTTAACATAACCTCTCTTGCCTGAAGTGTCTTGTAATGTTTTGCCAGGAAGACAGATTACTCACTAATACTGTTCAAGAGACTCCTCTGGCTGTTGTTCTTTAAAGACTCTGTCAATGGCGGGCCCCTAAAGATGTAGCAGTCACACTAAACATGCTGATCACTCATTCTATTGAGACGAATTGTGGCTCCGGTTACACAGACCCCCTCAATCAATGGGAACCCGCACACAGGGAATGTGCTAAATGATCAGTGAGCGTCTATTTCCTTTTGATTCCCTCCTAATGAGAATGGGAGAAGCCCCAAGATGAACACCCATGGGGGTCCGTCTCTTCCGGTAGAGTGTGTGGCAGTCGACGGACGCGTACCATTCATTAGCTGACAATTCAGTGAAATGAATCAGACAACATGGCCTCCCAGGGATCCTCGTGGAGAACAAGGAAACAAATGCTTAGTGCTCAAGACACGAACATTCCCTAGGGCCCCTCACACAGAGAGATAATGTAATGGCAGAATTCCCTTTCCGATTGTTTCAAACAGGAAAGGAAAAAAGGAGCTTCCAGGATCTAACATCGCTCAGATCCCCGTTGCCTTCCCCTCGTCTTGCTTTCCAGGCACAGGAAAAGTGGAATGAGCTGTATAAAACCTTTGGGAGAGCACTTTTCCTCTGGTGTCAGTCTTTTGAAGGAGGGTGTGAAAAGCCTGTGACTCTGCAGTGACTTTGCAAGAACTGAATCTCAACTATATCATCTCCAATTACCTACTCAGGGCAACTGACAGTTTTTCATCCATATGTGATGCTCGCTTTAAACTTAAAAGATGTGCAGGATGATGTACTATACCATCCCTCAGTGCCCTTTGATGGTGCATCATGCATCAAAGGAGGTGCAGACACATCATTGCTGATGCTAACTTTTAAAGATGGGGAAATGGGCCGCCAGATTTTCACAACACGCATCTCCCAGGAAAGCGTGGGGTTTTAACTCGAAAATCCTTCACGCTTTTCCCTGTCATCGCCGATACAGCTCCGTGTCCCAGGTGTCCCCAGACTGAGGTTAGAGCAGGACGCTGTGACCCCAGCCTGAACAGCGCTCTGTCGAGACATAGAGCCATTCTGTCCCTGGTGGTGACGGGAGGAAAGGAGGGGAGGAGGGCGGTCATTTAGAGGAAATGGCTATGTCTAGCGGTGCAGTGTTTTTCCTCTGTGGAGGCCTGTGGGATGGTGCTGCAGAGTCTGTCACGGTCTGATTGTTCTCAGACCAACACTGCTTGTTGTGTGCATGTGGCGGAGCATGGAGATGCATATATGCACGCACATTTTCCAGAAAGGACACACAAGTTAAACATAATCATTCTTCAAACAGCCTACAAAGTACACACACATATTATTCTGATTTTTTTTTTTTTAACTAGATTTTTTTCTTTTGGACAAAAAACCTGAAAGTATAGAAGCGCATTCTCTATCTGCTGCCAGCAGGGAGTCTGTGTTACCGGTGGAGTGGACTGAATTTCAGAGCGGGATGTGAGATTGGTGCAGGCAACTCCCATCTCAATGCTGAATGGTTATTCCAATGGGTGGGATGAAGGAGGACTGTCGTGAAAGAAGCTCACTCCACTGGAGACATTATTACACAGAATGATGGGAGGCTGCTCCAGGCTGAATGTGTGTATTGGTGTGTGTGTTTTGTACATATTTACATTTATATCCTGTGTTGAAATGAAAAAGAGAGAGGGTAAAAGAGGCAGACATTGACAGAGTGAGAAAGTTTATAAGATTTTTTGGTTGTGTGTGTGTGTGTGTTGTTATAGACTTGCTGCCACTAGCAAAAGTATTGGAGTGGCCAGCTGAAATGAATCTTTTCTCTAGTTTTTTTCTGATAGAGAGCTGAATTCAAGCCAGGAATTGACCGCTGTGTAATGATTATGGACATTTATTCACATTTCTTTGAAACACTGTGATGATTTCAGTATTTGCTCTGATAAGAGTGCAAACATTAAAGCAGTGTATGATAGTGATGTAGTTCTCTAGACTGGCTTTGGTCTCAAGACCAAATTATTATGGTCTCTGTCTTGTCATAGGCTCAACCCTGTTTGGCCTCAGACATAGCGGTCTCGATGGGATTTATGCCAAAAAAGCATCACCACAGAATAATATCATTATTAAGTGCCCTCTTCAAGATATAAGGATAATATGATAGAAAAGAGAACATGAATTTGATTTAACTAGTCTTGAGACTTTCCAGTAATACGTCTTTGTCTACCATTGATATAAGTAATCATGTCAATTCTAACTCTAGTCTGTTTTTGCCTTTTTGGAATTCCATGCAGCCACCACAGCAAGAAGCAATGAAGCGGTTTCCTGTGATTGTTGCTGTTGTGACCATACTGCAGCTTCGTGGAACTCCCATTAACACAATGCACTTCACAATAAAATTTCCATAAAAGGTCTGAGTGACATATCAGTTTGGTATGTAAACAAACAGATAGCTTGTGATGGAGAACAGTTTGAAGTTGTTCGCTGTGACAGAAGTGTTTCAGGTGTGTAAACACGGAAAGACTTATGGATTTGTGATACTTAGGCTATCACTCGGATTTTGGTGACGAATGTCATACGCTGCTTTATGGTCTTGTACACAACAATATGGATATTTTTCTAAATTATCATTTTCCTCAATGGTCAGGATTTTCTTTACAAAAAAAACAAACTGCAAATTAAAAACCAAAAACAAAGATAATAACCCATCTGTGAATATTTAAAACAAAAATCTTTGGAAACACATCACTTGATTGATTTACGTAACAAGCAGGTGCCTGAGATCACAATGGAGAACACAGTACTTGTTTTTCCTGCTTGGTTTTGTTCGGTTAGCACTGCCATTAACAGTTTAACTTCACTTGACATTTTTACACCACTTCACAACTTAAAATCCTCTGCCTCTGCCATTTTTGTTTGCTCTCGGGTTACTCTTCAAAACAGACAATCCCACACACCGCTCTTGCTCAGCATCTAAATTTGTTGATAATACTAATACTTCCATCCCTCTGGGCCTTTTATTAGGCCTAGATAAGGTTGAAGAGTTCTCTGAATTAGGCTCAAAGCCTCAGAGAATGTTGATGTTTGACTCATAGGTGATAAAGACTTTTGCATCTACCACCCTGAAATGGTTATTTGAGCATCTGTGGGGCCTTTTTTTGTATGTGCACCGAGACAGTTTGTAAAATAAAGGTCGTATGGATATAATAAGGGGACCGCGTCTGTTTATTAGTGTGGAGTCAGTCTTAAGATTGTTCTTTGCAACAAATTTCACACTCTTGAAGCCTGTTATCCTGAACCTATTTTTCTTCACATAAACTGGAGCACTTCAGATGGTGTTTAAAATAAATGCTTTAGTGACCTAAAATGTGCATTTGCATGTGGAAGGGAGGAAAAATAAGAGCTTACATCCATGTATGCCACGCCAGGTTTTGTCTCCATAGAGTTCTTGACCTGTTGGAAGTTGTTCTCTTTCTCCATGCTTGTGTAAGTAGGCGAGGTTGTGCCAGAATCTCCTACTTACGGTGCGTTCCAGTCACGTTTTTGAGCTCGTAAGTCATGATTTCAGGCAACGAGTCACAACTTTGTAGCATTCCAGGCAAGTCACACCAAACTTCCTGAGGGCAAGGAATTGTCATAGCTAGATGTAAACAAACCAGCATAGCGGATCGTACAGGGCTTATGCCCATTTACTGTCATTTCTATGGTCAGAGATGCTTTGTCCTTATTTCAGAGAAACAGTAGGAAAAACGGAGTATAAGGCAAGAAAAGCTGTCCTACCTTTATGTTACATTATTTGTATACTTGGACACCACATCCATGGGGGGCTACCATTGTTGTTTTTCAAGCTGTGATGTCAGAACTTGTAACTGGGAGTACATCGATGTAGTACGAGTTCACAAGTGAGAAGTTACAGGTTTGACAGGATGTTTGAGTGTATTTTCACTGGTAGAAGGTTAGAAAAGCATGGGTTACGGGTTGCCTGGAATGCAATATTAGATTTTCTTTGCCTCCAATAACCACATTAAATGCACCATTTTATCCTTAACATAATGTAGGGTAAGAACATGTGGATATATTGATGTTTTTGTGTAGTAAATAGCATAAGATAGACCTCTACCTCTCAAAAAAGGTAATTTTTTTATGAAGGTTTTCACAGCTTTATCCCCCTCAAAACATTCCTTGAACGCATGAGTCATGGTGGTGGGAGGCCTAAGGTGTGCAAGCGATGAACACATCAAAGTGCAGGCGTATCAGTCACACAGCTTAGATTGCATTACTTGCATGTACAAGGATAATGAGAGTAGAATCCATAAGGAGGGTCAAATCTCACTGAGCTCTGCTGAGATGAAGGAGACGACAATTAACAGTTCAGGACATGGTATCTGCAATCACAATATTCAATGTTAACTCTGATTTTCCCATTCAGATTGTCACATTGAAATGATTAGTTATGGTGCACATCTTCGCAACATGTGATGGAGCTGCGGTTTTTCATTTTGCGGCTTCCGCTGGCTCTTCATTTTCTTATTTCTCAATTCTTAAGCACACATGAAATTGAAGGCACCAACTGGAGCTACTTAAATAATTTCACCATGGTTTAACACAATTTAGGAAGACTTTAATAAGCTTTTGTGACAAAAGGTGCCAATAACTGTAACCGCCATTTGGAAATTAAATTTATCACACCCAGAAAATTAGCTATTGTTGAACAATTGCTTTTCGAAATAGAGGAGTTTGCTTTGTTTCCATGCGCTGAATGCTGCTCATTTGTGTGGTGTTTATCACTTCTGTGTTTTGGCTCATCTTTATCAAGTCTGCCAGTGACTGTGTGTGTGTATGTGTGCCTCAGGTAAGAGTGCCTGTGTAGGTGTTTGCTTGGGCTGGTGCTAATGTGTATCTGCTCTGATGCATTCAACACATCAGCTACGCGTCTGTGTGTGTGTGTGTGGCCGTGACAGAATGGAACCTACAGTATAAGCTGCCACCCCTGACATAGGAGTCCTGCAGGAATTGAGTAAATCCTATTGTAAATTTGCCTACTCCGTGAAGATAATTGGCTTATTCCTGTGTTAAATAGCCGGTCCTACAGGACACCGACTGGGCTTAGCATGCTCCGTGTAGACAGTGTGTCTGTTCCTCTGCTTCTTAGGGACTTACAGGCACATTACATTCTGAATTACTGTATGACAATGATGAACTGATAGCCGCAGTGCCTAACCCACAGCTCCTGTGCAGGGACTGACATCTACAAGAGTCTATAGGCACAACTCGAATTCCCACTGGACGCTTCTCTTAGAAAACACTAGCCTTTGTGAGTCTTCTTCCTTGATGAAAGGTAGTTACTCAGACAGTGGTGATGTTCAATACCATGGATTTAATTTCTGATCCAATAGAGTAAAATTCAGGTTGGTATTGGCAATAATGATCCGATACTTTGTACAAATACATTTAATGTCTGGCAAATCTTCCAAAAAAAAAAAGTGGCAAATCATTTCATAAAGAATACCCGACATGAGAGTAATTCTTGTTTAACTTAAGAATTGTTTTTAAAAAATGAAAACTTGCATATTAATTCATGTTACATGAAAATACTGAACATGTCATGTCAACAAAAGCATCAACCTTAACACTTTAATTCATTCACTAGTTTTTGTTCAGGAACAGTAACATATTTACTGTTTTCCCCTTTAGTCGGTTCTGTTTTTTGTTTAGTACAGACTGAGTCAGAGTAGACCCAGTCCACACTTACCCAGGCGGAAGAAGTAGTTCCATCAATCACGTGTCATTTGGATAAGATCCCAATAGTTTACCTAATTTCCACTGTGTTCCTGATGTACATGACCTCAATTGACTGAAGTATCAAAAGTAATGATATTATGATTTGTGAATCAGTTCTAGAGTGTAAAGATCTGGTGTCAGAGATATTGAAATTTCAGTATCAAGCTGTACATCACTATCATAATAATATTAATGGATTAAATTTATACAGTGCTTTCCTATTGATGCATACTCAAAGCACATACAATGGATCCATTATTCATTCACTCACACATTCACTCTCTGGTGGTGGTAAACTACATTTGTAGCCACATCTGCCCATGGGCACACTGATGGAAGTGTGGCTGCTGATCTGCAGCTATGGCTTCTCTGACCACCGCCAAACATTCAGAGGAATTCATGCAGTGTGAGTAGCAGCACTGGAGGGAAGGTGGGTGAAGTGCCTTGCCCAAGGACACAACAGCACATGACTGGGACAGAGCGGGAACCGAACCACCAACCCCTCAGTTATTGGACAACCTGCTCTAAATCCTGAGCCACAGCTGCCCAATCAGACTCTCAGACAGCAAACTCTTCATAACCAAGACCTCAGAGCTACACTTCCCATGTCTTGTATTGCTCTCCATTCCCGGTTTTCTTACACAACGTTACATACTTGCATTGACTTTGAATGAAGAGAAAGTGTTGCGTAGCCCTACCTAAATCATTATCCACACATCAAACACCATCTGGGTTTCACTCCTTTACTTTGAAGATTCCTTCTTCATCAGTCCCATGCCTAAAGGAAACACCACAGAAAGAAGGAAGTGTGTATGCATGTGCACACACATGCAAACAAGCTTACATGTGGCTTTTTTTATGCCCATTTTAACCCCTGTAGATGTTAGTAACCATACTAACAGCAGTTGCCTCACTGTTTCTTGGCCTCTGGGCATCTGCTCGTGATGAACCCGGCCCCAGCTGATCCAGCGGCTCAGAAGGGGGTGAAAAAAAGCACCAAAATGCTCAAACCAGAAAATGAGAGATTCAGAGATGGATGAATTGTCAGCGGACATGCAGCTGTTTGTGTCTGTGCCTCAGTGTGTGCGAGGGAAGCTAGAGAGCTAGCACGCATAATTCTGGGACATGACCGAAAACTGTCTAGTTAGAGTGCATCAGGAAATGGATGAAAGGGAGAATTCCCTGCACGTTCTGAGAGGAAAGAGATGGAGCTCAAAATGCTTCAACTGTGTGGGTCCTGACGGTTGCAAAGTTGAACAAAGACGACTGGGAGCTGGTGGCTACAGTATCTTTTCATTCCCATCCTCTGTCTGTGTGAGGGCATGCTGGACATGCTGCGATGTGAAATGGTTGAAAGAATCTTTTAAAGGTTGACTGATAATATTGAACTGATGAAATGGTAGCACCTCTGGGAGTATTTTTGAAGCTAAAAATACAATGGCAGCAGGAATATTTGCTTATCCTTACTACATTGATATCACCATGAGTCTTCATTCGGTTTCATGCATTCTGTTATTTGTTTTTACGCAGCTGCTTCCAATTGCGATGCCTGGGCTTTGTTCAAGTGTACTTTGGCCCGCATGTCCAGGTGCATCTGTGCCTTTTCCAGGCGCTCTGGAATCAGAAGGGGTGAGCTGCAGAGCATGAGGTTCATCAGTAGTGTAATTAATGTAGTGCGGTTCAGTTGTCCTGCGTGATATTTCAGCACTGCGATCTACTTGAGAAGGCTTTTTGATGAATGGCCAATTAGAAGCAGACTCCTCATGCCTGGTGGCTGACTGATCTCTTTTTAATGGCACTCCTGTTTCTCTGATAAAACGCAAAATGAATCATCGATACCCTGGCCCCAAGGAGCACCAAGCACAGAATTTAATTGTAATTGGGTGTGTAGCAGTACTTTGGGGTCGAGACCGTGCCTTTGTATGTGTGTAATATTATAAGAGAGCACTTTCATGGTAAGTCCCATTCATACTGATACATGAGGTTGCTTTGCTTCAAACCATTATGTATATTTCACTTGTTCTGCGTAATCATCTTCTGTTGTCTTTTACACGATCTGCATCTCTCCACTGAATGTAATGTTGTGTATCCACAGTGTACAAATACAACAGCCCAGCTGTGTGTGCTTATAGCAACACCAAACGAGCCTTATCGTCAATGATTTTTTGTGTGTGTGTGCATTTGATTGCTATTAAAGCACACTTCAAGGAGGCCTGGCATATTTCTTTTCCAGAAATCCATGCTTAAACTGTGCTACTGTGGTGATGCTTTAATCAACATGTCTCATTTTATATGCATAATTAATGTTACAGAAATAAAAAGGCAAAAGGAGGAAGAAACAGTCTTAAACGTTCAAAGAAACACAAACTCTTTTCTTCTTTAGAAGAATAGATGGATGGCCAAGATGTATTTGCCAATCCTCAGCAGGAGGTATCAAGGCGGGGGAGGGAGTTGTTTGAGTTGAAGCTGTGAAAACACACCGTGTAACGATTTAAGCAAGCAGCTAGCATCTTGAACCAAAGAACCCACCAGGAGCCTGTGGACCACCTATCAGGCAGCAGAGGTCTTTGTTACGCCTTTTATTTTTGCTGCAGTGTTTCCACGGTCTCAGCCGCTGGAGATTTCTTCGCCTCGCTAAGCAAACAGAGCAGGTTCAGAATGAGGTGATTAGTGTTGTCAAAATGTCACTGCAACCCCCGCTGATGTTTGAGGGTAGGGACAATAATCCTGTAATTCAGTGTATGAAACTGAAGGAATGTGTCTGTAGCCGCCGCCTGCCTGTGAGTGGCACACAGACACGAGGCCTCGGATCTCTCAGGTCTATATGTGCCTTCCTCAGCCTCCTTCCAGAGCTCCAACGCGCTATGTGACGACGGCTTCTTGCTGAAATTGCAAAGCAGACCTTTCACACTTGGTCACAATGGAGGCTTGCTTGGCAGGTAGGCACTTGGGGAGATACAGAGGGAATCTTATTTTGTGGATTTAGACTTCATAAACATCATTATCATCTCCCCGACCTTGAGTTGCAGCTCTGTTCAGCGGCGACCCCAATTTTGTCGGGAGCCTTGAATGGTGGTGTGTGCGCTCTCTTGGGTACACGGGCAATCGAGTCAACAAAAAGGAATTTTTTAGTGAGTGGTGTGTGTGGCATGTCTGTATGCGTGTCGAGGGGGCACATCTACGTACGTGCGCTGAGTCAGTAATCTTTGTAGCCTGCTTCCTGGAACTGTCAGCATCTTTCCTCCAAACAAAGTTTTCTGACTGTGCCGCTGCCAGATTTAAACTGTGTAGAACATTAGTGTAACAGCCCACGCTCTTAGAATACAGATTTGTTCTTGAGTGCAAGCCAAATGGCCTCTATATTTTATGAGCCTTCTCTCTACTAACATACCGTCTTGAGACTAATTATCATGGTCGCACTCAAACACAAAGCTCGTTTATTATTGCATTGACATCACATTTGTTTTGGCTTGGCCTACATGGCAGGGACTTCACAGCTCTACAATGCCGGAATCCTGTTTTGAGCTTGACAGAGCATGCTTTGGATGGAGAATCTGTTCCTTGTTGCGTTGTACACGGTGTTAGGCAGAAAGGTTGTTTGTTCTTTACAGTCTTGTCACTCGTCTCTCTTGAAGTGGACTTTGTTTTTTGTTTTTTCTCTGTACTCGCTGGGCTGCTACACACCAAGTTAGCGGCTCACTAGGGAGTCATGCTCGGTTCTTGGGAAGCAGTTTTCCTCTTGGTCCTGCCCTAGAAATGCCTTGATACTTTTTTTTTTATTATCATAATACTTTTCCCCCAGCTTATTGTATCTGTATACTGATACAATATGCTGGGGGAAAAGCTATTTTTATTCATACTGCAAGACTATTAATAAAAGCCTGAGTAATGTTGGTCGGAAAAATGTAAATGGAAGTACATGAAATACTGCTTGAATATTAAAGGAGCTGCTACAAAATGGTGTCAAATGAAATTTTTCCCTGATTCTTGTATTTTAGTATTTATTAGCTGATTATATTATGAACATTAGCTGTTTTACCTAATTACTAAATGTAAAAGCATTTATTTAAGCTGCCAACTTGTTCCTGTCAAGGCTTGCGAGTGTGCCAGAGCCAATCCCAGCATGCACTGGGCAGACGACAGGAAACATCCTGGATAAGTTGCCAGTCTATCAGAGGGTGAACACAGACAGAAAAGCACAGAGACTCACACAAAGAAACTATTTCTCTATTGACAGCTACAAGGCTTCAATTAAAAGCATCATCCTTTAAGTGGAGTCTCTTTAATGTCTGTAGAGTCAATGATTTTCACAAAAAAAGGATTCAGATCTGATCATTTCACCACCATTTCCAAGAAACATGTTGGCTTTTAGTCCAGGTTCATTTAATTAGTTGATGACTGCAGTTCTGTCAATTCTGAATCTAATCACGTGTCTAACCTGACTCTCAGTTGCCACCAATAACTCAAACTGATTCTGATCCAGAACGTGCAAAACGCAATTTAGTGACATTTAAAAAAGAAACGCACATAACATTAAAAGCTACATAATGGTACAGTAGCACTTTATGCAACAGCACATTACCCAAGGAAATAGCAGAGACTTCTACACTACAGTATTAAAATGACATGTTTCATTATTGTAACATGTGCTTTGCTTCTGTAATGGGAGATAATTTTTTTTCTCACCATCACATTTTCAATGGCACTGTTACATAGACGGTCTTTCTTCAGCCTCGTTAAAAGTATGATAAGCAGGTATATAGAATTAAGTATTTGGAAAAGGTGTGTCTTTACACAATCACAAAACTGGAAAATAACCAATTTTTTTCTTCATTCTGACTAAATACACATAACTAAGATGACCATGACAGATCTACTGTATCCTCTGGTAAAAATCTTGACTTTTTTTCTTTTTTTTTCCCATCATTAGGACCCTTTACTTCAGGGGTTTCCAAACTTTTCTATGCCAAGGTCCCCCAAACAGCATTAGCTTCTGGCTGGGGTCCCCCCTTTACAAACCCATTAAAAATATTACAAAATATGTCAAGAAACATTGACTTTTAGAATGTGTTTTCTTACTTTTATTAACCATACAATAATTATTATATTTGTTTAGCATAAAAATATTATTAACCAAAATGTTTCCACACTGTATATTTGTAATAATTCTTGATAAGTGTCTATTTTTTATGCTGTTTTGTTTTGCATTATTTTCCTCATCTGTATCCCAATTTTCTTAAGCCCCCTTAGTGCCACCTGGCAGCCCCCAAGGGGTCGTAGCCCCCTCTTTGACAACCACTGCTTTTGACAACCAAATCCCGAGCAATAACAGTTCTATGAGACATGATTTTGCTTTGTTGCCACCATCTCTCTGTCCCGACTGGAAACTCATTTGGAAGTAAGAAGTGACGTCAAACGTCAAGCATGTATAGAATGAGAGAAATTATCGGATCAAGTGTTTACATGGTTTTTTTTATTTTATTTTATTTGGATACACTAAAAAAGACACAGTGGAAGGAAATTTAAAAAAAGACAAAAACAGCAGCAAACAAACAAAAAAGAAGAAGCGACAATAACGGCAGTATCATATTACAATGAAGAATATAATGAACATGAAGAGTATTTAAACAGTATAGATAGATTAGGGGTGATGGGGGAAAGGGGGGGAGAATGAAAGTGAGGAAGGGAGGAGGGAGACAAAAAATAAGTATGATAATGATGATAATGGTAATAACAAGAATACAGCGATATATAGTGATAATACTAATGATCTAGTTTTTGTATCATTGTGGCCTTTCGACAACCAAATCCCCAACAAAAACAGTTCTATGAGGCATGATTTTGCTTTGTTGCCACCATCTCTCTGTCCCGACTGGAGCCTCATTTGGAAGTAAGAAGTGACGTCAAGCATATCAAGCATGCATAGAACGAGAGAAACCATCGGATCAAGTGTTTACATGGCTAATACTTCCTCATTAAACGGCTTATCAAAGGTTTACACTGCTCCCTTCATTCCTAGAGAAAATCGGATCAGGCCAGTCTCTACTGATGGAGTTGGGTTGTTATTCTGTTTATTAGTGGATATATTGGGGACTGTTGAGTACAACAGTCACTGTAACACTATGATTGGTGCAGAGACATGAGTATAACACCTGTGCTTTTCCAGCTAATACCAGTCAGAGTGTCAGGAGGTTGGTTTTCTAACTGCTCTGGCTGATTATAGTATGGTCTACCTGTACCATTAGCCAGCTGCACTGCAAACATTTAATGGGAAAATTGCAACAAGTATAGCTTGTGTTAAATGAAATAAAGTGGGTCATCTCATGGAATTTAACTGTTCATGGCAGACCCATTTTATCCTTTGTTTTTCACCAGTTTATCCCAGCTCTGGGACTACACTGACCCCTAATTCTGTAGCAGATTCAAAGTATAAGGTCATGTTAGGAGAAGCAAAAAATTGTTAATCACATATTTTGACTACAGGTCTATTTATTTGTGTTTTCAGTGTTTCAATGGTTTTTATTTTTTATCTTAATAAAAGGCAAAAATTTGATATTAATCCTAAATCACACAAAAATGCTGAACTCAAGCATTTCACTAACACCTCCATATCTGTGTTGACTCTGATTTACTAGATCCATCCTGAATTCTGTCTGCAGCATTTTTCTTTTAAAATAAAAATGTAGAACACTAACGTTGTTCCATAGCAGCCACACTGCCAAGGCTGCCTGCACTGCAGATGTTTGTGCATTCATTTTCTGTTTACAGAACTTATGAAATGATCACTGGCCATGAAATAATTGGCCTGATTATGATAATTAAATGAAGAAGTAAAATTAAAATTAAACTGAATCAAATTCAAACTTTAAAAAATTTTAATTGAAATTTTTTTCTTTGTTTCTTTTCTCCTCTGCGACAGAAAACTGAATATCTTTGGCTTGTGGATCAAACAAGACACTTGAGGATCTCATCATGTGCACTCGGGACAACTGATCAATATGGTTCACCATTTTATGACTAGAGATTAAACAGGTTATATGTAGTATTGACATTTCCAACAATCAATAGCAAGGAGATCAAATCAGAATGAACCCACAGCTACCAAAACCAATAAATTAATGCTTATACATCTCCACAGACCATACCACTCATTGAATTAGGTGTGAACTCATTGTATGGTAGAGTATCAAGTTTTCTCCTTCAAGCCAAAAAAACAAAAATGCTTCTATGTCTTCTAATCTTCACATGCTGCATCAGCTGATAGTTTTCATTATAGCTCCATTAGCTTAGGTCTATTTTTAGATAGAAAACAGCCACAGTAAAACTGCACCTCCGTTTTTTCTGTTTTTTGTTGTCAATAGCTACACCAAAGATCTGTTTGGAATCGACCAAACAAGGTTATAAGTGTCACAGTTTAGTGTAAAGCATAGGTCGACAAATAGCAATAAACATAATAACACATGGATTCTACTTTTATCACTTTGCCACTTTGGTCAATACCGACGATTATTTCTCAGGGGCTTTCATCATCAACTCAGTGTTAATTTTCATTGCCCTCTAGTGGTCAAATACATCCAGTGACATGTTGGCCTGTGGCTGTGAAAAAATTCTGTTCAAAGCTTTGCGACAGTGACATGCTTGACATAATGAAAACTCGTTGCTGTAAACCAGAGGTGTCCAGTCCTTAGCCTCGAGAACTATTATCTTGCATGTTTTAGACATATCCCTCTTCCAATACATGTGATTCAAAATATAAACCCATCATTAAGCTCTGCAGAAGACTGATTACAACTGTCAGGTGTTTTGGAAGAGGGAAACATCTAAAACACACTGGATAGTAGCTCTCAAAGACCAGGATTGGACACTCCTGCTGTACACACTATGGCACTTTTAGGTAAGTTTAGATGTTTTAATGCAATATTAGTTCAAGATAATAATTGAGGGTGAAAAAAAGAGTCGCTGTATCTGTTGCAACCCTAGAAAATATACATTTTTGAACATTTTACTACTGTGACTGTAGAAAAAAGTCATTCTTACTTTACCTAAGTGTAAAAATGTGGTACCTATACACTAGATTTTTTTTATTTTTGGAATGATTTGTCCCCTGAAATATGTTTCATATAGAGTGCAGTAATTGAATTTTAATTCATAGTGAATGAGTGCTGTGTTAATGTTGGATGTTTTCCTAGGGACTGCAGATGAAAAGTAGTTATTTTTACTAATTCTGGCAGTGTGTATGATAGAATAGAATAGAATAGACTTTATTTGTCATTGCACATATTTCAGAGCAACGAAATTCGTCTTGCCAGTTACAAC
>JAPTGZ010000010.1:33738198-33751800 GCA_029814645.1 Fowleria isostigma | reverse complement strand
CGAATCCGTACGATTTGTACAGCAATGTTCATGAATATGTACAGTCGCTATAAAATACCCCCCCCCCCCCCACACACACACACACAAAAAAAACCCCCTCAACTTTCTTTTCATGCTCCAGACATATATTTCAAATAAATTTCTTTACAGTAAAAGTTGTCAAACCATGAGCTGGAGTTACAGTCATATCTCTTACGCAATCAGAGTCACTCACACAGTGACAGGCCTGTATATGTCACTGTGAGTTCTGACAACGTATCATCAAGAGTGCCAATACAACATAACTATTACAGTGATATCATTGTACTTAAGCCAGTTGAAGAGGTACTCATATATTCATAATGGGCCTCCCATATTGCTTTGTTTAGATTGGTTTGTTCAGGTCGTTTTTTGTGGACCTCAGCTCTCCTGTGTCTCCCCTGTTAAACCTATGAATGACACTTCATTTAAAAGCCTGCAGCAAGCATACATTCCAATATAGTTACAGTGGGAACAGGCTGTTCCTATGGCTGCTTGACATCTCTCCCTATCCACAGGTGAATAAATCATCGGTGTATCCAAACATTGTAATTACATGTTATCGCATGCTTGATGACTGATGTGTTTGCAAACCTGTTGCCAGTGGTTTTTCATGAGTATTTTATTGTTACAGGCTGTGATGATGACTGCACCGCTGACATTCAGCTGACTTCCACAAATTGGCTCATAAGTTTTATGGCTATTTATGACGGAATGCATTCCAGCTTACCCTTTTTTGGGTAGCTGAAATGCTTATTTTCTTCTGCCAAATTTCACTGGTCTCTTGAACCCCTAATGCTGTATTCAAAGCTCTACATGTAACAGCTCAACTTCCCACTTCTTGATGGTGCTTGACGCATTCTGTGTGTGTCAAGCTGATATAGTTTCAATTGTTGATTCACTCACTGTTTGTTGCCAACACCACACACAGAAATGCTGTTCTAATTTTGTCACCCTGTCTTTGCATGCGTTCCAAAAGATATGCTGTGACACACACAGCATGGCAATTGTCAGCAAAGACAAAAGTATACACATGAAGAGATATTCATCTGATCACAAATACAAGCAGAATCACAGCCCTGAAGTGCACCTCCCGTCCTCTACAAACGCACTTGCAGGTGGAGCAGCTGGAGGAGATGCAAATGTGTTAGGAGAGAGTGTGTATGTGTGTGTGTGTTCTGGTGTGACACATCTGGGTGAGGCGACACAAGGGGATCCTGACAGATATGGGCTGTGCGCGACTCCTCTGTTCCTCTTCTGCTCTGTCACGCTTAGGCTCCTTCCACATGCTTGCCCTCCACCGTCTGCTTGATGCTCCCGCTAGCTGTTAGGTAACCTGATGCGTGCGCGTCTGTGTTGATACCGCGCTTAAACACGGTTAAAAGCGCCAGTGTCGGTGCTCTGTGGCCTCGGCATTGTGCATTTGTATGACATGACATTGGGTCCCATGAAAGATGAGAGGGTGAGAGATGAAAAGGACATGGCCCAAGGGCGTGAGAAAAGAAGCGGCGTTGAGAGCTTCTTTATGTCTTGTGCGCTGTAGACGGAAAGTTCAGTTGATAAATGAGAGCGCCGGCGACACCAGCGCATCAGTGCGTACGTTTGTGACCGTGGAGATGATAAAGGACGCCGTGAGCACCACCTATTTCCATTTTGTGTTAAATTCTGTTTCTGTTGCTATTACCACAGTTTATTTCAAGGTTACTTCGTAAGTCACGCTCCAGGTATTTGTATGTCGGGATCCTACTCTTCTTCTTTTTCGACGGAGTATTTGTGTTGATGTGCGTGAATGAGTAGGAGTGTGTGTGTGGGCTCCCAGTGGGGATTGTATTTCGGTCAGTCAAGCCTGACAGATAACAACCCACCGAGCTCGTCACATCTATTATTGAGGGGACGGGAAATTGATCGGCTCTAACGGTGAATGTTACCCTGTCTTCGCCAGCACCTCAGTTCCTCTTTCCCCTCTCACTGCCGCCACTCTCTCTACATGATTTGTCCTCCATCCATCCCTTCTTTCTCCCAGACTCCTGCCGCCCTTATTTTCAATCATCTGGTTATGTCTCCTTCCTGTCCACTCGGGATATGGATCTCCATCACTGAGGTCGATGCGACATATGACTAAATGCATTTCCAATCATCTAATACATTAACAATTTAATATAGAAACCACACTCAAAAAAATAAACTTAGTGAACTGTTGTAATAATTAAATGCAGTTAAATACAATTTACTTAATAAAGCTGTGTTCATGGTGTTAACAAAGCCCACTTAAAGAGATGCAACTTAAAACTCAAAAGCTTTCCAGTCTACAAAACCCTCTTGAGGCGGTACAATGTAACCTAACTGAATTGCACAATTTAAGTTGTGTACTAAAATTGTCCTTGATGAAGTGCTGTAGAAATCCACAAAAATGTTGGAACAAGCAGGTGTTCTAGCTGATTACACCTTCAACTGCACTGGTGGAGGATCTTAAACACTCCTGTGGAGCCTAAATATGCTCAGAAACTTAAAATAAGAAACCATTAAAAAAACGTAAGGAACTGTGACAGAAGGGAAGGGTTGAGAATCTCTAAGGAACTAATAATTGTCCTATATATAAACTGTAAATGCTTCCTGGGGTTGTGTGAGTGTATGGAACACATGAAGAGTTAGCAGACTGAAGAGTCTGGACGGGTCATAGAGGCAGTAGAAACACAGCTGGCTCTGACCTTTCATCACTGAAAGGTGCTTGGAAGAACATTTTTAGTGGCTGGTCCCAATTTCTTAATTACTTTCAACCAGTAAAATATAACAATGTGGAACCTGATTGAAAATAAAAAATAAAATTATACATGTGTGTGTACATATGCATATATATATATATATATATATATATACATGTATACATAGAATGTGTGTAAAAGGGGTTAAAGAAAGTTCCTTTGTGCTATGAATGGTCATGCAAGGTGTTCCATACACCTGCACAACCTTTAACCCTATTGTTAGATCATTAGAGATTCTCAGCCCTTTACCTCTGTTACAGTTCCTTTAACTGAAACTGCTTGTTGTTGAGTTCACTTGCATTTAGTAAATCAGACATAACTGCATTTAGTAAATCAAACATGTCTTGAGTAGTTTGAAAATGTAGTCATTTAACTTCACATAAATTAATAGTGTTTTGTGAGATTTTCTCAACAGTATTTAGTAACAATCAGTTCTTTAAGTTTTGTCTCATTTATTTAACTTTGTCTTGTGGAACTGGTTGACATAATTGAGTTAAGTAGATTGGACATTTTATTTCTTTGAGTGGAGTAACTGACAAATTCAACATGACATAATGCAAGAGGAAATAATACGATACTGTTAAATCCAGTGTGGTCCAAATCGTTTTTAATAATTTAGTTGCATCTTCTGAAAACTAAAACAGTTTTCTTGCTTGAGGAATACAAATGTGAAAGCTTCTCATCTATGCTGTTTCTTTTTGAGCGGGGAGAAAAATACGCACCGAGAAGAAATAATGTAAAATCAGGCCTTGATCTCACCTTAAACCAGTCCTTGTTTCTGTTTTCCATCTCCACGTCTAGTCTCAAGCAGCCTGAAGCTTTGTTTGTACTCACTCTAGACTTGGTTGATGGACTTGAAGAGTTCTGGCCTTTGGGAGATGTGGATGTGAAAGAGTGTGCTAGTAAGATAGTTCAGAGAAGACGAATCAATCTACATGTAAATATAAAATTACTGGTCGCAATTCTGGAAGATAGAGGCAAAGGGCTTCTACATAAATAAATCCAACTGATGCAAAGATGTTAAGACATGATCCCAAAATTGCCAAAATATCCAGTGCAGACTTTTTTAATTGGGGCTTGCCTCTTCAAGTTTCATACCAATGAACTAGAGCAAATAAGTGAGTCATAGCACCCCTACCATCAGCTACTTATTCCCCGTGTGTTTGCATGTAATGCAAGGCACATGGGGCTATTGTTCATCAGACTGACATGACGTATATAAACATTTTGGCAAAAAATGCGGCCCGGAGCATTGGAAATAGACCAAAATATATTATTGGAGAAATGTGCAGTCTGGTCTCGAAAGATGGGCTATTACTTGGATTGACATTCCGATGCACAGATTTCGTTAAAGTTGTGAAAAACCTGCTTAATTTTCTCATCCAAAACGAATGGGACCATTTTCAAGTGGCTACCATTCCAACACAATTGATCTTAAAATTATTCTGAAATACAACAAATGTGTGGCCCAGCCCAAAGATTATATATGTGACACATTGTAATGATATCTCATATGGTTTCCGCACAAGATCACCATACCAAACCCCATTCACATACAATAGGAACAGAATGCTGACAGCTGATTGGCTAAAATCGGTCCCACTCGAACTCAGAGTGGAGAGGGTTGGGTTTTATGTTAGAAAATCTACAAAAAACTCTTCCCAACTCTCACATTTTTAGGGTTTCAACAGCAATTTATATATCAAAATGTTGGAAAAACTTTTTTTTCTTTCAAAGACTATTCACATTTTAAACTTAAAATGTTTTGTATTTGATGTACAAACCTCTAAGTGCACAAAGTCGCAATCTTTCTCTCATTCACTCCAGTGTTACCCAGACCCAGACTTTATAACCAGTCCACCTTTGGTAATATTTCTGGCTTTTACATCCAGCAAGAGGCAAACAAACAGGTTGTATTTCCTTCAGGAAATGTAGGAAAGTCTAGTTTAACCTCTCCTTCCCTTTTTCTTAAAATTCCAGCCCCACTCCCTCTATATGCTTTGACTCTTATTTTGGAACTTTATTTTTTAATTCGTTAAAGTTTGCGATGTAGTCAACCATGCCAACCATGCCGTCTCTGTTCCTCAATTGCCCGCATAATTTGACTTCTAGTTTTCCTGGCAAGCTCCTCTCCTGTTGAAGTTGTTGTTTCACAGTGTGTCAACACACCCGACTCCTCTTCCCCTCAACCGACACAAGTGAGCCCCTTTCACCCTCCCTCCCCGCTTCCCCGCGCTCTCTCCACATCTCCCCTCTCTCCTCATCAGCTAGAAATCATGACTCCGGCTCACCTTTGATCGCTCTCACTGGGAACTCTTCATTGCGCCGAGTCAAGTGTTTTATCTTTGTTATGTGACAATGCACCCTGGAAAGACCACGTGCTGCCAGCCAACATGGCCATTTGCGCTGAGTGTGCTGCGCAGAAGAGAAGAAAGCCTAATTTGAGCTTAATTCATCATGGCAAGATTGCCCCGCATTTATTGATAATTGCTTTTTTCCGTTTAAAGAGATGGCGTTTAAACCATCAGTCGTGTAAACATGAGAGATGCAGCTGTTGCCGCAATTAACTTCTCACTTTCCCTAATGAAAGGATTAATCCGCCAGCAAATCTCTCGGCTTCCTTTCAAATGCCAAGCCTCCATTCAGCTCGCTGCCAGTTGAAGAAAGGCGGCCCGTGTCGAACAAAATGGGACTATCTATAACCAGAGCCAAAAGTCACATTCATCGGCTCTGCCTGGTGTCACATCATCAGGGTCTCTTTACTGCTGCGGAACAAGAGAGACCCTTAACCAACTGCTGTTTGATGATTTCCTGAACGCAGCCTCCGCTAAGCGTGTTTTCACAGCCAGGCCTCTCTACAGCGCCACCTCCCCCTGCCTCCAAGCTTTTTTTTTTTTTTTTTTTCTTTCTTTTCCCTTTCTACCCCTCCCAGTCAAGAGCTGCAATTTCTCCGCTCAGTCCCTGAAAACACAGCGTCGCTTCTTGTCAGAATCCTTCAGAAGGGACGATAGGGAGTGCTTTACTTTCCACAGACAGTTGAAAGCACGAAAGTGAATAGCTGTCTCCTGTTGGAATAAGATGTGTCTGGGCAGCTGGTGGTGAATGACAGCCTGTTGAGAGCAGAGCCCAGCTTAGGTTAAATCTTTGCAGACATCGATCTGGCGTATTGATCAGTTTTTTTTTCTTCTTCTTTGCAACACAGAGACAGGGGGGACAGGTTTGGAGATGACCAGATAGATCAAATCCATGACAAATGCCAATCATCCTTCTTTTCTTGGTCGAAACATTGATTGGACAGGACGCGCTGTTTTGTTATCGTCACCATTTGGATAAGCCGAGGCTTTAGACATTTACGTCGACTGTCAATTCTTGTATATGACATTCACTGAAGTGACGGAAATACAGGCGCATCAGATAGGAAAGCCAAAGAAATAAGAAAGAAAAATAATCAAAAGCCAGAGAAAAAGTGTAAGAATAAGTAAAAGTTCTCATAAAAGTAAAAGTATGTGCATTGTGTCAGTGTTTTACCACAACAATTCACGTTGTTTTCGGATGTATTTTACTGCTGCATTAATATGCATGTTGCATTTTATTGTTAGAGCTTTATTTAAGTGGACCTCCTCTGAACATCTTTATGTACTGTTTGGTACATAGTTTAATCTACAGTGTTGTACCATATTATGTACAGTGCAGTAAGATCATCAAGTGTTTATAGTGTCGCTCTCCTATGAGAACCATGCATCACTAAAAAAAAAAAAAGTGTTTTCAGCATTTTCCAGCTAATCACAGGAGTTTTTAATGTTAAAGCTGAGAATTGTCACATCTCGTAAATCAGTGGTTCTCAGTCTTTTTCTGTCGGGCCCCCCTTTGGAGGACAAAAAATCCCCCTCAACCCCAACAACATTGTAACAGTGGTGCAATTATAACTTTTATTGAAAAAAAACAATATTTTAACAATACTTTTTGCTTTTCTTTGAATATTTTTTGGTCAAATTAAAAACATCTTAGATTTTTGCTTGAATAATACAAGTAAACTCAACCAGACTGCTCACTGAGACAGTATTTTTCCAAATAAAAACAGCAAATGTGTAATCATCTTACAACTGTGACAAGTTGCCTTTTTTTTTTTTTAGAACAAGAAACGCACTTTCCTAACAAAGATGAACATTTTAACAATATCAGTGGCTGCAATAAGCCCTTTCACATTAACATTTCAGAACTTTAAAGTGCGAACTGTACAAACCATGCAAAAACAGAAACATTACATACAGTCCCAGAAAAAATTATTAGACCACCTTATGTTTTCTTCAATTTGTTGTTTATTTTAATGCCTGATACAATTAAAGGTACATTTGTTTGGACAAATATAATGATAACAACAAAAATAGCTCATAATTTCAGAGCTGATATCTATCGTTTTCCATGGTTTTATTGATAATAGCCAACATCACATCAGTTCTTGCATCAATAGCTATGACATTGTATGGACAAAAACAATGTTTTTAGACATTCCATGACTGACATTTCATGACTATGTTTTTTTTTCCAGTCCAATCCTTGTCCATTCTCCAAACCTAAACTTTTTGTCTAAACTAGTCACCATGGCAGTAAATTTGTTTGTTATATTTTCCTAAAATGAGTCCAGGGTGCTCCAACGCTAAAACGGTAGTTCCACCTGCTACGTATTCTAACCCGAATAAGAAAAAAACCCCCACAGAGGAGTGATCCCATGCCCTCCCTGGCAAGCCTTTATGCCCCTCTTTTGTGGCCCGCCCCACAGTTTGAGAAACACTGCGATAATGGAACACTTAATCCTTCAATTTATCACAAACACTCATAAGAAATGTGGTTTTTGACTGAACAAAAGGATAAAAACCATGCTGTATAGTGTTTAGAAGTGTAAAATTGCAGAAATATGTAAGAAAAGTACCTCAGATTTGTACTTAACGCAAAAAATAGTCAAATAGTTTTGCAAAGTAAAGAGAAACTTCACAGGAGAGATCATGTTTTCTAACTCTTTGACTAATTCTCATCAGTGAAAAATGATTAAAAAGAAAAAAAAAAAAAAACCCTTGTTGATGATTGTTTGCTCATTGAATTTAAAACAGAATCACAGCGGCTTTCTCGCCAGCTGAAAAACAAACCCAACAGATTAGATGCAGAAGCAAATCATATTTAAAAGTTTGATGTGAGCCTCTTTTAAAGGGGGCGTCTAACCTTTCTCCTTCTAGTCCTGTCTCTGCAGACTCATCTGTGTGATTTTGGCCATCTCCACATCCCTGGTTATTAGTCTATTGATTATTTGCGAGGGCTCTAACTAAAACAACCATTACTGGGCAGACCGAGAACGCCTAGTGTTAAGTTGCTGCGCTCTTGTTTAAATAACCATCTCCACAGCTGCACGCGCATAACAATTTAAATTCATTATTCTGTCTTGTTTGTTTTGCTATTTTGGGATCTGTAGCCTATTTTCCTCATTTCTATTCAATTTGCATACATCATTGAAACAGTCTGCATACTGCGTGTCGTTTACCGAGGTAAGTATTACAGGTTGCAACTGCGAGACCGATTTTTGTACAAAGGCGCCTTTTATCCCAGACAAACAGTTTTTATTTATGTATTTCATGTGCCTTGTGGGTTTGTTCTTGTTGAGCCAAAGTGATATATTTGAAGGGGGGGGATTAAGTATCAGTCAGCGTACAGATTCATAAACAACTATTGTCTTGATCCTCGACTTCCAGACCCCTTTATCTTCGTCATTATTACTGTCTTCTGTATCACTACCTATTTCTTTTTACAATCCCTCTGTTATAATCTCAATTTCGAGCTCCTCCTCTGACCACAGCAGTCGCCAACTCATTTAAAGCCCAAGATTACAGAACTGCCCTTCTCCGTATCTCAACCTCCTCATCTCTCACTCTCTGGCTCTCTCGTCGCTAATCCAAGTATCTTATCTCTCAGCTTTGACTGTCTCCCAACTGTCCACCTAATTCCTTCCTCTTTCTCCCTCCTCGTCTCTTCCTCTTCCTCTCTCTCTCCCTCTCCCTCTCTGTCTGTCTGCCCCCTCTGCCTTCCTTGACTTTGCCTTTGTGCTCCCAACATCGCCCCGTCTCTTCCCCTTTGCACATTTCGGGTTTCAGATCGAGTTTATTGGTCTGACAGGCAATCATCAGCGGACGATACAAAGCGTAATGGGTGTGAGGTCCCACACGTACATCTATAGCTTTGCATAAAAGTATGTAGGACGCACACACACACACACACACACACACATATATAGAGTCTCTTTCACAGCTGAATGAGCATTTGTTCCCTGCGCGCTCTGTTCTCTCTGTCTGTAAAGGAAAAAAGAAGCAGAAAAACTGGCCGGCTCGGACCCCAGCAGATAGAAACTAATGACTGTCTGATTAATTCATTAGCCTGACACTTCGTTGCCTGGCTGCCATAGTCATAGCTGTTTACTTTTTTTTTTTTAGTGCAGCCCAACTCCACGTACGCATTGCGCTCTCTACTAGGGATGCAACGATTATGGATTTTGTTGGTACTAGGTATGTAATGATTACCGGTATAATGATAATCTGCGGTAAAATTCCCACCGGTTAGTGTTACCGTTTCAATTCTAATTATCATGAAAACCGTGTTTGATTTCTGCACTTTGAAAACTCACAATAATACCTGAATACTTGCACTAGGTTAGAACATGCACAGTTTGTACAGTTTACACTTTAATGTTCTGAGATGGGCAATGGAAATGGGCTCACTGATATTGTTAAAATGTTCATCTTCGTTACCAAAATTAGTTTTTTGTTTTAAAAAAAGGAAATTTATAGTCATAGTTTTAGACAGTTGCGCATTTCTTATTTTTATTTGTGTAAATATTGTTTCAGGGAGTTGTGTTGTTAAGTTTATTTGTGTTTTTCAAGCAATAATCTAAGTAATTTTTAATTTACGCAACAAATTAATCAAGTAAAAGTATTGTTACGATACTGATGTTTATTTTAATAAAAATTATCATTGCACCACTGGTATAATGTTGTTGGGGTTGAGGGGGGCCTAGAGATTTTTTGTCCTCCAAAGGGGGGAGAAAAAGATTGAGAACCACTGAACATAAACCCAGTTTGTCCATCCACTGTCATTGATCCGACTGTGGGTTTTACTGGTGACTCAGTGTTGCAGAAGATGATGGCGTTTCCATGGTAACTATGGAGCCTCTGAATGTCCAGATGGGTCATATCTGATGAACATGAAAAGATAACAAACGGTACTTTACACCTTAATCTCCCTGTTTTTGAGAATGACAACAGAAGCACGGTGTTGCAGAACCTTTATGATTAATCAACTGTGACGTTTTTAATCATGGTTAATTGTGAAACCGTGTAATCACTACATCCCTATTCTCTACACCAGGGGTTTCAAACATGCGGCCCGGGGGCTTAATTTGGCCTGCCAAAGGGTCCAATCCAGCCCACAGGATGAATTTGTAAAATGCAAAAATGACTCTGAAGATGCTAACAATCAAAAATGTACAATATGATCTAAAGTGGGTCAGATCAGTAAAACATTATCATAATTACCTACAAATGACAAATTGTTTCTTTTTTAGTGTAAAAAGTAAATATCCTGAAACCTAAAATTTCTTAAGAAAACTAAGTGCATTTTTACCATTATTCTGCCTGTTACTAAATGTTTTGTTTTTGTAGAGCCACTGTGAACTGTAATGAACATCTGAAAATGGTAAACTGAGACATATTGTGAAAATTGCTCTTATTTTTCCTTAAGAGATTTTTGATTATTCATATAATTGACATTTTTAAAGGATAGTTTGTAAACATTATTATAATATAGTTTTACCTTTTTTTTACTGTAATTATTTCTGGCCCTCTATCATATTGGGCTGAGTGTGGCCCCTGAACTAAAATGAGTTTGAAACCCGTGCTCTACACCCGACCTCTGTTTTCTCTTGCTTTCTAATCCGATCTGTCTTCGCGCCCTAAGAAATAATATCCCAAAAAAAAAAAAAAAGAGAAAAGCTAGATGATACTGTCCTGGAGTGCTCTTTGGCTTGGCTCTGCAGGGTCGAGTTTTTTCTTATCTTCATCAGCTCCTTTGTCAGTCTCAGCTGGCCTGCTGTGTTTTTTTTTCTAAAAGCTTATTTGGCTGAGGAGAAATGAAACCGGGACCTATTCACTCTTAGTTCCTCTGTGAATTTAAATTGATCCACTCGCTGATTGGTGATTAGCGAGCCACTTAATTCCAGCTTTAGTCGAATCTGGAAAACAAAGTACTTTTCCCAAGCACTCCAGTTGGCCGAGGAGTTTGAAGAGCGAGATGAAAAGACCACCGGCTGTCTGACAGGCTTTCCATCGCGAGGTTAGCTAACTTGGCGCGCGGAGACGAGTTGAGCAAATGGTTTTGAAGAGTCAAAAAATGAACGGGTCGAGGAGGGAGAAAGAGAGAGATGGAGTGGAGGGTAAAAAAAAAAAAAAAAAAAGAGGGAGCTGTCCTAAATGAGAACAGTAACCTATGGGGAGTGATAAGAGCTGGCAGATGGGTAGAGCGATAAATAGACAGATGGGTAGTTAGATAGATGGAGGGGCTGATTCGCTGAGATGGAGAGGTTTGTGGTGAGATGATGGGCAGATGGGGTAAAGAGATACGGTGGAAGACAGGCGAAACTTTCCTCCATGTGCAAGTGCTTTAAGGCTCACTGTTGTCTTTGGAGTTTGTTTCGCCAGTCAGTCAGTCAGCGCCCTCTCCTTCTCGCGCTCTCCCTCATTTGGCCTCCCTACCTCCTGCCATCACTCACCCTTCCTCCATCTTCCTCGACCCGTTCCCTCTCGCTGTCTTCGTCTCAGCCACCACTGCACTCACGGGATATTTTTAATAGAATTAGGCCGCTCTTGTTATCGGTGGAGCGGGTAGCCACGGAGTGAGGCGAGATTGAAACAGCGATTTCCAATTTGAGATTGTGTCACACACATCTCCCTGTGCCCAGATAGCATCAAAGAATCACCGCCACCATCTCTTCTCTCACTCACTTTGCCCCCCCCCGCTCCTTACTCTTTGCCTCTTTTCCTCCCTCTTCCAGTCATCCCTCGCTGGGTATTTCAGCCTCGCACATGCAAGACTAACATCTAAATGCATACATGCCCCCTCTCTGTCGTTCTGGATTCGCTGGCTTCTCTTGACAGTTTATCTCCTTGTCTCTTTCACTCTCGTCCGGGCCGCATACAGAACACATCTCTCTTCTTCTTCCCCTTAAGTCCCGTCCCAGAGCCGGCCCTACCCAATGTGGTCCCCTGGGCAAGTTTTTATATGGCGCCCCCCCTCCATCGGCGATTTACATATACTCACAAAATAAATCGAAAAGCATCGTTTTTACTATTGTCTTTAATTTATAAGATAATATGCCACCCATTTTACATGCTTGACAAATTAATATTCATTCATTTATTTTCCGAACCTGATTTATCCTCACTAGGGTCACAGGGGTCACCCTGAGACTATCCCAGCTACTAAGGGTGAAGGTGGGGTACACCCTGGAAGAGTCGCTAGTTGATTGTAGGGCTGACATATAGAGACAAGCAATTACTCTCACATTCACATCTATGTGCAGTTTAGATCAACCTATTAGTGCATGTCTTTGGATGCATGCAAACTCCACATCCACTGGTGTTGGAATCGAACCCAGGACCTTTTTGATGTGAGGCATAACTGCTATCCACTGCACCACTGAGTTGCCCAACGAATGACCAATTAATACCAAAAAATCTGAAATACAAGATAAATGCCCTAACCACAATACTTATTTAATATTATCATTTGTAGTAATATCAACCCAATTAAACCTGACTCATTAAAAACCTGTTGTGGTATTTACAGTAGTTACAGCACACACCCCACCCCGTATAAACAGTTGTGCTCATTAGTTTACATACCCTAGCAAAATTTAGGATTCTTTGGCCATTTTTCAAAGAATATAAATGATAATACAAAAACTTTCCTTTTACTCGTGGTTAGTCGTTGGATGAAGCCGTTTACCTCTTTTTAAATCATACTGACAACACAAACTATCTAAATGACCCTGATCAAAAGTTTACATACCCTAGTTCTTAATCTTCTGTTTTGGCCCCGCCCTTTTAACATCAATGACAGCTTCAAGTCTTCTGTGGTCATTGTGGATGAGTACCTTTATTTTCTCAGATGGTAAAGCTGCCCATTCTTCTTGACAAAACACCTTCAGTTCCTTTAAGATTATTATTATTATTTTTTTTTTTTTGCATGAACTGCATGTTTGAGACCTCCACAAAGTGGATTAATGATACTGATGCACACTCCAGAACCTTCACTTTTTTCTGCTGTAGTCAATGACAGGTCAGCGTGGCCTTGTGTTTTGGGTCATTGTCATAATGGAACATCCAAGACCGTCCCATGCACATTCTGTCAGGGTATGTAAACTTATGAGCACAACTGTACCTCCCACAAACAGTGCTTAGCATAAATGAGTACACCCTCCACAAAACTTTGTTTTCTTTTAGAATCAACATTTTCTTTGGAACACTATATAACATATCATGTTCTCAGTTAACGAAATGATCTATAAAACTTAGATTTGTCCATATTTTTTGAAACTGTGCTTATGTTCATTGAGATATTGATTAAAATTGTACTCATTTATGCTGAGCACTATATAAATACATTATGTATATTTTTTTAATGTAATACTAAATAACAAGTAATAAAGTAACAGACAGAATTGGCTAAGGCCACATCCTGTTAAAAAATTTAATTATTCAAGTATTTTTAAAAATGAATTAAAAAA
>JAPTGZ010000010.1:33662830-33676705 GCA_029814645.1 Fowleria isostigma | reverse complement strand
AATATTATTTTAATTTAGTTTATTTTATTTTGAGCTGAGCTGCACTCCATGTAAATACTAATTACATATACATGTACAGTATTCAATACTGTTCATATACATATATATATATATATATATCGTTATGTGTACACAGATTTACGTGGAAAGTTTGCTGCAAACACCATATACATAAAAATTTACATGAGCAAGTATGCATAAAGATATGCATATAGAATTATTCAGTGAATTAGAAAATATACATATAGAATTATACACAGAATTATACATGAGAAATGTATGTAGAGGATATGCATATAGAAATATACATAGAGAAATATGCATTTTATTCTTCTATCATGTATTATCATTTAATGGTAGTACCTCATGAGCATGTTGAAATAATTCACTTAGTAAGCCATTTTTGACACTTTCTGAGTTAATATTAGTAAGTGTGATTTAAAAAAAAAAAATCTAGAAATTACTCAACCAAGGGGATAAGAAATGTAAACCATGTTTTTCATCATGTTTTTCTTGGTGGGGTAGTTAAAGAGTTAAAGGAAATACCTACACAATAGCATCATGATTTAGACCAAACATAGTTACTCCTTTAATATGATTTTACTGTGTCTGTGATTGTGAAGATATTTAGGAATAAATGTAAAGTGCCTACCCAGTGTGCAGCTTTGTGACTTTTATTGTTGACAAATTAAATTAGTCTACAGTTAGAACACTTAAACAAATTAGTCCCTCTTGTAATCAAGTTAGTCTATTGGATCTCACTGCCTTGGCCGGATACTATGAATGCGAATCCCTCCTTCAGCAGTGCTGGTTAGCATCCTTCCCATAAGGCACTTGTCTTGCTTTGCTGTTTACTTTCCCTGCTGTTGTTGTCTGACGCTGTCTGAACAGGAGATATGAATCAATTCCTGTTTACTCACCTCCACAATCGCACGTTGTGTCCCTTATTACCTTCAAAAGGCCAGGCCTGTTAGTGGCCCCGCCAATGATCGGGGAAACCTGGCGGCCTTGATAGCTAGTGTTCTTGTCATCCTCTACTTAATGTCATCTCTTCTGCCATTCCTCATCTAAGTAGGCACTGTCGCTTCGAACATAATTGCTGACCTTATTCCAATTAAAGTGAAGAGAGCTGAAGTTGAGATATAGCCTTTGTGCAATTACACTCCATTTGGGTTTTTAGATGGGCTGATAGGAGAGATAGCTTATTTTTTCATCAAAGCGTTACTGAAATTGAGATAACAAGAACTATATCATTTTTTTTTTTATGGAGAACTGAAAATCCCTCCTATAATTGTATTAAAGCAATTTGCTGTAGTAAAATTATCTCATTACATTTGCAATAATATTAAATCAAGAATTAGCATCCGAGAAGCGGGGTGCAGGTGGATCCAAGAACCGCGTTATCCAGAGCCGGATTGGCGCCGAAGCAAAACACTGACATTAATGCCAAAATTGAACTAATGATGTCCTGGGGTGGGAGTTTTGCTGGTTGTGTTGAGACCCCATCAAAGCTGGTGTTTTGGATGGGGCTGTGGGACTGCAGGGCTTCTTGAAGGAAAATGGACTCATTCTGATCTGTCTGGGTGATGAGGAGCCTCGCGGTGCCGACTGCAGCTTTGAAAACTCTTTTAGTCAACCAGACCTCGTGGCAGTTTCTTCCCACAGCCCTTCAGATGACTCCTTGGTGTACATTTCCAATTTCTGCCACATGTGAACCCCCGGATGTTGTTATACACCTGGTGTTTTGGTTACGTGTGTGTTTTTAGCAGGTGTGTTCAGTTGTTGGGGAGTAATGATTACATGTAATGGGATTACATATTTAGAATACATAATATGAGTAAGTGTAGTCTGTTACAGTCAATACATGGTAATCGGAACACAGTTACATTTAAAATTTTCCATTATTTTCCCACACATTAATATAAAGGACAAAAAAAAAATTGAAATAAATAAATAAATGCAGAAATAAATAGATAAATTAACAAATAAATAAGAAATTTTTTGTAGTGGATGTCTTCATTACCACTTTTTAAATATGTATTTTTTTATTTATTTATCTGTTTCCTCAATTATGCATTTATTTTTAAAATGTATATATTTATTGTATATATTTATTTATATAATTGCATTTCCCAATATATTTATGCATTTATTTATTCATTTCTTATTATGTCATTCTTTTGTCCTCCATATTTTATCCCCATAATCCCTTAATACAATATGCAACGCAAATATTCTGATGATTAGTGTTGAGTGCAAGTTGTGAGAACGAGTCAAGTCTGACAAGTCCAGGTCAATATAATGGAGGCGGAGTCAGATTCGGAGGCGGAGCCAGAGCTGGCAAATCAGAACCAGGGCAAGAGGAACTCATACCCGAGTTAGAAATACATACAGTACTTTATGTTAAAGAAAGATAAAGAATGAGAACACAATTTTACCGTGCAGTGCAACAAGAATACAAATGTGAATATTTGAATATGGGGGTGTTTTTTCTTGTCTCTTTTTCTAAAACCAGACAAAACAATAAGTTCCTTTGGGTTGGACTAGGAGATCACATGGTCATATATGAAGCTTAGACTGAATACATTCATCCAGCTCTACAACTATGATGGCGTATTAGGGCCACATAAAAATTGCTTGTCACTGCGAAAATAAAGTCAGAATATGAAAAGAATAAAGTCATAATATAATGACAGTAAAGCCATAGTTTTAAGAAGAAGAACATTTAAGAAACTCATTTAATGAAAATAATGTACTTTTCTGAAATTTTAAGTTGTAAGAGTTTCCGGTTGAAGTGAATTCCGTAAGTGAAGCAGCAACTTCACCTGTTGAACTGGACCAACCAGATTGCTGGGGTGTTATCCCCCCCATTCATAAAAGTACAACATAATTTTTATTTAATATTTGAAAACTACAACTTTAATCTCATTTTATTGTGACTTAATTTTTGAAATATTATGACTTTAATTCCATAAAAGCATGCCATTAATTTCATTAAATTATGAAAATTTTAAAACTATGACTTCATTCTCATTATATTATGACTTTATTCTTGAAATATTACAACTTTATTTTTGTAATCAAGACAAGTAATTTTATTTTATGTGGCCCTAATATGCTGTCGTACTAAAACAGAACACACAAGCATCATTCTGTTTACAATGGAGTAATTATGGTGTGATTTACTAATTTATATGACATTAAAATTCAATAAAATGTGAAAGTAATCCAAGTATTCAGATTACGTCAGATTGAGTAATGTAACAAATTACAGTACAGATAACTTTTTTGGGGGGGCATGTATTCAGTAATCTGAAAATATATTTCAAAAGTAACCCTCCCAACACTGTTAATGGCATTTGAATGAAAGTAGCAAAATTGTAAGAGTAGTAGATTACCCATTAAAGTAGATTACTTTAATGGGCCTGTATTCTGTAATCTGTAACGGAATAGATTTCAGAAGTAATCCTGTAACTGGGTGTGTTTTAATTTACGTCTGAGTGGATCCTTATCCTTTCACTTTCCTCCTGTGTGTGTGTGTGTGTGTGTGTCTGTGCCTCATCACACACTCGTACTCCCTTGTGCTTGTGCGAACACCATCAAAGCCGTCCACCCCGCCGCTCTACTCAATTACACACCGAGGCTTTTAAAAAGACACCCCCAAATCCGGCCCCCGCGTCTTCCAAGGTCAACGCTGCTTATTCCTTGTGGCATTTACCAGAGGGAGAGGATTACACTGGAGCGTACGAACCAGGTATCAGCTGTACATTATAGCCTTAACAAGAAGGGGGGAATAAAACTGGTCCCGCTTTATGGACTTTTCTTTTCACACTGCCCTAGAATTTTGCTTTTATCCAAAATATAAAGGTGTGTACGTTGCGTGTACGGTTTGGAACACCGTCGGGGGATTTCTTATGCCCGAAGGAGCCGGTATAGAAGAGGGAAAAAAACTAGGCTGCTGCACAGATTGTAGTTGTTTTTTTTTTGTTAAATGATAAGTGGGAAATGTGGGATATTTTCAGACGCCTGACTGGCAAACACACACCGCTCAAACCACACTTTCCTTTGGGTCTCATTATCAAATGGCATACACCATGCTCCAAATGTATTTGGACAGCAACATGTTTTTTGATGTTTTATCTCTGCGTTCCTCTCAGTTTAGGCTTGAAATGATGTGATGTGAGAATAGATTTAATTTTATCTTCCGCCATATCAAAAAAACTTGTGAATTCTAAGAGTGCTTCTTGAACGTCGTAATCTGACAAGTACGCGGACAACAAGGTATTCATATTTGGAGATTGTGGAAATTCTTAAACAGCAAAGATTATTTGAAGTCCTGTCCCTGGAAGTTATGCTGCATTTGCATGAAAACTCCGCGTACTTTTTTCGCTTCCCGCCGCTCCACAACAAGGCTGACGGATGTAAAAACTGTGCTAAAGGCTGAGTTTCTATTATCGTCTCATTCCACATCAACTCATCGCTTGATTAAGTCCTTAATTATGATGGTGCATTGAGGAATACATGGTTGCAACGTGTAAATGACGTGGATGTATTAACTAAAGTGCCAGAGTATCCCAAGAAAGAGCTTTAACTAAACTATATTCCACTGGTAAATACTGTATACACAAATAAAATCTTTAAATATAAGTGGTGAGGCTAGAGCTGCACAATATTTTTGAGCATCGTCATCGCAATGTACGTGTGCGCAATACTCACATCGCAGGTCCTGTAATGTAGGAGGGAAATGAACTCGACGTGTTTTCATCTAATTAATGGTATATGACACACTACACACAGCCATTCACCAATCACAATCATTACAAGAGAAAATTACTGAAAACAAAGAACAAAATCACCAAAAACGAAGAAGAAAACTACCATAAACAAAGAAGAAAATCACCAAAAACGAGGAGGAAAATCACTGAAAACAAACAAGAAAATCACCGAAAACCAAGAAGAAAATTGCAATATATATCGCAGGGTTAAAAAACAATAACAATGTCAGTTTTTTTCATTATCATGCAAGCCCTTGTTCAGGCCTCGCCCAAATTTGTGCTTTGAAAATATTCACATCTTTTCAACATCAATAACATATAAACTTGCATTCAACCAGCAGCAGTGGCATTACTTCAGTTTTTATACCAGAAAAACTACCATGAAACAGAAAGTTAATAAAAAAAACTACTAATAGTAATAATTTATCACGTCTTTTCAATATAAATATTGCACACTCCATTATTGCAACATCAATATTTTTGCGATATATTGTGTAGCCTTAGTAAGTATGGTTAAAAAAAAAAAAATCTAAAACTTAAAATGATGTAATCTGACAAGTACATGGACAACAAGGACATGGACACATACATGGACACATTCATATCCAGAGAATATGGAAATTCTTAAACAGCAAAGATTATTTGAAGGTGTCCCTGGAAATATCATCGTAACTCTGTGAGTTATTCTGCATTTGCATGAAAACCCACACACTATTTCGCTTCCCCGCCACTCCACAACGAGGCTGACGGATGTAAAAACTGTGCTAAAGGCTGAGTTTCTATTATCGTCTCATTCCACATCAACTCATTGCTTGATTAAGCCCTTAATTACGGTGGTGCGTTGAGGAATCCACGCTTGGCTAATTGTCTCAGAGCAAACAAGGATGTTTACTTGTTTCAAATGATCAACTTCCTGTTACAAACTCCAGGATAGGCAAAGAAGAAGAGTTCAGAAGTTGGCAACTGTACTCCATTTGTAATCCATAGGGAAATTAAGGAAATATGACTTCCAAGGGATTATATAGCTTTGTAGTATGGCCATAGTGGTGGTGTTTGGCTGGAATGAAATCTCATAGGCGTGTTTTCATGTAACACTTATACAGACATGTTGTTCCATGTTTACTGTAGCTGAATAATTTATGTCCATGTCTACCCCACAGCGGAATTCTCTGTGGGATAAATCGAAATAGAGGCTGTAGCATCGGCAGGAAGTGTACCTAAAAATAAGATGACCACTTAATTTACCTTTTTTTTTTTTTTTTCATCCTAACCACTTTAAAAAGTAGGTTATTTCAGATTTTTGTGTGGGAAACTAAAATGTACACATCACCTGGTACAAAGTGACATTGAGCTCTCTCTATTTTCTTTAACTCTCTTTGCGCTACAGATGATTATCTCTCTAGTCAACAGCAGTATCCACCTTTTACCTCATATTCCCTGTATTTCTTCCCTTCTTCGTGCAGTACCCAAATTAAGTACACACATTGCCTTGTAGTTTCAGCAATTTTCACTCTGACACCTGAGGTAATGATAAACAGAGGGAAAACAAGGCAGAAAAAAGGTGCAAACACATACCTTTCATATCTGAACGCGTAAAAATAAACATGACCCAGTTCTTCTTGTTGCATGAAAAGATTCCCAATGTTGTCCTCTAGTAAGAACAATGTTTCCTCAGGTTTAGGGCAATTATGTGGTTGGCTATTGAATTATTGATGTGGAATACGTATGTCCATAGAACATCAGGAGTGTTTTAGTCATCTTCAAATACTGTCCCAAATAAAAGGCAGCTTTTGAAATAGTTGCAGCAACGTCCTTGGGTTGTTCACGAATTTTTCAAGTCGTGTCAAACATCTCCATAGCCAAGGTGGTGATCACACAAATATTCAGATTTCAACTTTTTTCCTTAACCCTTCATAGGAATACTGATACTCTAATTTTAATCTTAGTGTGTTATTAGAGGACCTAACCAGACTTCATTACTTTTGTTAAATTTTCAAATATTGTTATGTAGACCAAGGATTCCCAAAGTGGGGGTCGCGAGATGTTAACTGAGGGATTGCGAAATGATTTTGCAATGGCTGAAGGTGCTCTCCCTGAATACCTCAAGGCCAATAAATGTTGTAAGAAGACACATTAACCTCAATAAACATAAACAGAAAACTCCCCTTGAACCCTTGCACATAAAACAGAACACAATGAGTAAAATGTCCAGTACCCACAATGCAATGAGGCTGAAAAAAATCCAAGAAGTAAATATAAAATAATACAAGAAAAACAAGACTGATCTCATAAAGTTGTACATCACACCAGTTCTTATGGATTTTGGCATGCTATACATACATATTTTCCACCCATTTGATTGCGTGTCAATCAAAGTTATTATTGTTTACAAAAACGAACAAAAAAATTATGAAAACTTTTTGGAATTTCATTAGTTTTTGGAAACAATAATAACCTTGATGGACATGCAATAACTAATGAAATTATGAAAACTACAATTGAAAAATCATTTTCAGTAACTGAAATAGATAACTATAATTAAAAGAAAGATCAATAACTAACTGAAACTGTTGCAATGCTTACTAAACTAAAATATATAAAAATTATGGTTAAAATTCCTTTTATTTTTGTCTTTGTCGATGTTGGATTGATATGAAATAGATTTATTTCACTCGAGCAATTTCAGCTAGGCGGACCATATGGCACTTCAGTCTGTCACTTTTCATCCCCATTCTACCTGAAAACATGGAGAAAACATGAGAATAAGATGGAGAGAAAGGTAAACGTTATGAAAAAACTAAACGAATCCAAAACTAAGCATTTAAATAAAATAAAAAAACTAAGAAAAAGTAACTGAATTAAAGAAAAAAAAAATCAGAGATAAATAAAACTAAACTATAATAAAAAATCCAAAATTATTATAACTTTGATGGTAATTTACACCAAGATCTCTGGTTCATATAATCCTAACCCTAAACCTAACCCAAACCCTAACCCTCTGTGAGTAGTATTTGACTCAGAGTGAACATAGACATTGAAAGCTTATAATGAATACAGATAATACGCCAATTAAAAGTGGCATGTATATGTACACAAAGTCATATAACATTGAAAAAAACACATAAGGTGAAAGAAACATGTATTTCAGAACATTAGAACATAAGTGGATCATAAAATCATGGACAAACAGACTCAGGAATAGTTTTTACCCCAGAGCCATTGCTGCATTAAATAGTGGTACTGTTCTATAGTCTCCACTGGTTTTTAACTTTTTAGCCTTTTAGCCTTCTCTGTTTTTGTTGATACACAGACATCCTTGTTTTTAGTTTTCTTTTTCTGATTTTATGCATAGATATCTCTGTTTTAGCTTTCTCTGATGCATCTGTTTTTATCTTATTTTACTGAATGGCACTTTGAGGAATGCTGCTCCAATTTTGTTGTACTAAGTTGCATTAACAATAAGGACCTTTTCACACAGTGTACTCGAGTCTGGATCCGAGTACACTTCATTTTGTCCATGTCAATGCAAACATACCTTACTGGAGTACAGATGAGAAGGGTGGACTCGGATACGGACCGCCCATACTCCAGTAGAGTACGGGTACATGTGAATGCAACCATACTGGGGCCTGGATCACAGACGCTAGACCGGATGCTACATCTGTTTACGAATCCGATTATGGAAATGACCGAATCAACATTAGACCATAGACGGCGCCAAAACATTTGTTGTTTGAATCCGCCATACAACGAAAGGACAACACCATTGTTGAAGACAAATATATCGGAGACAACGATGAACGTTCTTCTTCACGTTACCTCAAACAGGATAACAGATACAACTGTATTCTTTTTGTCGCCATTGTAGACACATGAATAGAGCAGTCACTCGGTTGATGATGTAAGGGTTTGTCTTCTTCTGACTTCCGCGTTTGTTGCACTACGACAGAATTCCCTCCACATCGCCACCTACTGTTTTGGCCCGTAACACCCATTCGTACTCGAATCCGGGCCGCACATGTGAATGCAGACAGCTGGAGAGGTGTGAAGCGTACCCGAGTACAGTACGGATCTGAGTATGGTATGTGAAAACACCCTAAAAGTCTAACTTAAGTGCTGATCCAGACACTTGTCAACATCCATATTAACTCTTTTACATCCTTCCTTACATTAGTACCATTACTTTATGGTACCTAACAAAGCAGGTACACTCACTGTTCATGCAGAGGTGGACCTTACTGACCATGGAGAACACATTGGACCTGAGATTGTTGCCTCACTCTAACTGTTGATGTCGATAGCTGGGTTTTCATTACCCTCAGAAATGCGCAAAATATGAATTGTGCAATAGAAAACTCATAATGAAAACACAGAAATGTCACAAAAACTGTCAAAGATTGCAAAAAAGTTTTTACGCTCTCTTGAGGTGGTTTTTGAGACTTTCGATATAGAAGTATTATGCAAAAGTGTCATGGAAACACATTTTTTGCATTTTCACTAGTCACAGCCATGATGTCTGGTGCATAAGAGGTTCAATAACATAACAGTTCATTCAGTGTTGGCCAGGTCATTCGGAAATTCCGGATCCACAACTCATTAGTTAATTAGGTAAAATTCTCTCCCAAAAATCCATCATGCGTGGCTGCTGTCATAAAGGGTTAAGGGGCTTTAGAGTCTATACAGGATATAACACCTTCTCTCCTCTTGACCCTTTTTTGAATAAGGAAAACAATAAAACAACACAAAATTTGAACGAGTAAATAAATCATACAAAGACAATTAACTATTAAGGTTGTAACTGCTTTGAAAGTATGATTTGTAATGCAATAGACTTAAAAATAATCTTTTTTTTTATCTCCAGTGCTTAGCAGCAGAGCAAGAATAATTAAAAAAAACATACTGCTTTCAATGTTTTCCACATCTTGCATAAGAATAATGAATCTAAACCCCCTAAATTAAAAACCTTTCAGTAAGGATTCAGAACCCCAGCTGAAATATCAGAATGTGAAATGTCACTCCTCATATTCTTCTTCGTGGTGAAATGTCAACATTTGATGTGTGATCTCGCCCTATAAGAGAGATCTGTACACCAACTCTACCCCTTCTGTGTAGCTTAAATGAATCCGCCGGCTGTCAAAGGGCAAGATGCTAATTCATTACCGTGTGACGGCTAAAGCGGCGCTTTGTTATACTCCTCGCAGACACTCCCAGATGCGAGCGGAGACTCATAACTTGCGTAGTAGAAAACTTTCAGCTCTCAGCCGGCGAGAAGTGTTTGAAAAGCTACTACTCCGCGCTGTGACAAGTCCGCAGACGGAGGCGCAGGTGCCAGTTTTATGTGGTTTCCAAACAACCTTGGCTTGCCAACGGTGCCACATAAAAACGTTGAGGGAGCCATCACTCTCCCAGCGGTTTGATGGATGGAAAGATAGATGGGCTGACAGATGACTACATAGGTAGCTCCGATAAGATCAGTGTCATTTTATGCGCCAGGGAGATGAGACAGGGAGAGAGGGAGTAGTCGGGAGAGGGCTTCATCATAAATATTACTAATTCATTTCCCTGGAGAGTGAAGCTGCAAAAAGAGAGAGTGTGAATGGGAGAGGAGAGGAAAGTGTGTGTGTGTGCAAGTGGATATATGTCTTCTAGTGTGTGTGTGTCTGTTTTGTGCTGGTGTGAAGTGTATTTTTTTTTTGCTCTAAGAGAAAAGAGGGAAAGATGGAGCAGCTAAGAAAGGTGTGATAAAGTTGTCAGAGGAGTGAGACAAAAGGGAAAGGCAAAGAGGGAGTGGGTGAGAAGAGGCTCAGGGAACACAAGGAAACCGCTGAGAGACGTAGGAGACAAGGAGACAAACGAACAAGAAAGGGAGCGGGGGAGGGAATGAAACGGAGGGAGTCAGGAGGGATAATCAGGGTATTATGTCCTTTAGTGGAAATGAGACTGCAAAGGCATTGAAAGGCAACAAGGAGTAGAGAAAACAAAGAGGAATGAGTGGGAGCTAAAGGAGTACACACAGTGTGACATAATGTCTTAGCCTTTATTATTATTACTGTGGCACGGGCCTCCTCCTTTTATCAGAGTCTACCCTTTTTTCTTTTTTTTTTTCTTTCTTTATTGTAACTTTCTTGTAGCAACAGGTAACAAAAGGTAGGCAGCACATGTACAGTCAACAAACTGCTGCAAAACAACAACAATACAAAACTAGAATTTCCTACAGGAAATATAACCCGTGTGCTCGCCTTTTGACGGATTGGTGGATTTGTGGCTAGGTGTAATGTAAAAGCAAGAAATATAATACCAAAGATGGACTGGTTATAAAGGACTACATCTATTTTTCTTAAAGTTATGTTGTTGTACATTGTATTTGTTTGTAAAAGTTATTCATGACATATTTAAACACATTCCTGGGGAGAGGACTACAATGCCTGCATTTTAAAGTTTAAATGAAGTCTAGGTGAAAGTATAGCGAAGGAGAAGCAGTCGGAAAAAAGTCAACTTTTTTGCTGTTCCCACTGAAAATAAATGGGAGTTTTGATTGCTTTCATGTGCAAAAACCATATGAGATATCATTACAACATATAGTATAGATAATCTTTGGACCAAGCCTGACATTCTTTGTTTTGGCAGAATAATTTTAGGATGAATTGTGTGGGAATGGTAGCCACTTGAAAATGTTCCAATTCATTTCAGATGGACAAATTTGGCAGTTTTTTCGCAGCGTTAATGAAATTCGTGCATCGGAATGTCAATCCAGATAACAGCACATCTTTCAAGATCAGCCTGTATAGTTTTGTAATAATATGTTTTGGTCTATTTCCAACGCTCTGGCTCGCAATTTTGCCAAAGTTTTTGTATAAGTCATCTGACGAACAATAGTCCCCTGTGCCTTGCATTGTATGCAAACACACAGGGAAATAGACATACATAAAGTACAAGGAAAAACAAAACACAGTTATAACATATTAACATAAAATAACTTGAGGGTGCATTCACATTTGTGGGTTTTTGTTGAGGCTAAAGTTTTATAATATTTTGATTCTTAAACAAAAACATTGATGTTAGGTATAGATCTGGAGAAATTTTCTTTATGAATATAAAATTTGCTCATCAATATAATCAGATTAAGAAACTTAAAGGTTTGTTCCAGCATTCAGATTTACTTGGGTGCCCGTAGCTCAGGATTTAGAGCAGGTTGTCCAATAACCGAAGGGTTGGCGGTTTGGTTCCCGCTCTGTCCTAGTCACGGGCTGCTGTGTCCTTGGGCAAGTCATTTTACCCACCTTGCCTCAAGTGTCACTCACACTGGTGTATGAATGCATATAAATGTTTGGCTGTGGTCGGAGGGGCCGTTAGGCGTGAATTGGTAGCCATGCTTCCGTCAGTCTTCCCACGGGGCAACTGTGGCTACAAATGTAGTTTACCACCACCAGAAAAAGATTGTGAGTGAATAATGGATCAATAATGTAAAGTACTTTGGTGCCTTGAAAAGTGCTATGAAAAACTAATCCATTATTATTATTATTATTATTATTATTATTCTTTATTATCTACCATTTCCGTGTAGTTTACATTTATATTTCCTCCCGCCCACATTTGGGTCACATATACACACACACACACACCTACACACACACACACACACACACACATGCTGTCAGGCTGGACTTCAGTCCGAGGTGAAGAGCCACAGAGGTGACAGACTTTGTCATCTCCTGTCAGGCCTTGAAACGCACAACCGTCCTCCTGACTACACACACAAACACACACGTCCTCCTAACTCCCACTCTCTCAGTGTGTGCTCTTCACACACCCGGTACCCTTGTGTCCCTGATCACACTCTCTCCCATCTGTTCCTGTTTTAAAAACACCCTCAGTGTACAATCATTTTTAGTCAGTGTGGCAGAAAGTGTCTGTACTGAGAAATCCCACTTGTCAAACCATCCACTTTCACAGTCCCACCATTAACTACTGTAACAGTTGTTAATGATTATTTCTGTTCACAGCCATGCAATAATTTCCATTCCTAGGGTTAATATGGTCCATGGAAATTCTCTAATACCATTCTTAAATTATGAATAATGTAGTGTGCAATTTTAATGTGTAAAATTATTATAATACAATGGAGTGGGGGTTCTCTATGTCTCTTGTCCAAAGTCTTTTTTTCTATAAACTTATGGCACTTGAAGACAGTGTTGGAGTAACGAAACAAATGCAAAAGGATTGCATATTTAGAATACAAAATATGAGTAACTGTATTCCATTACAGTAACAATTGTAATACATGGTAATCAAAATACAGTTACATTTTTAAAAATCAATGACTTATTGACTTTATTATTTCATGATTCAATTATTTTCTATCATTTTCAGCCAGTCATTTTATGATAGGCTCATATTTGCCAAAAGTGACCATATTTGTAGGAATATTTGGATAAAAGTGCAGAACTACAGGCACAAGGGGTCAGAGGTGACCTTACTGTCTTGGGAATGAGTAATCAGTGTTGGGGAGTAATGGAACACTTGTAACAGGATTATGTACTTAGACTACAAAATATGAGTAACTTCATTCCACTACAGTTACAATTTTAAAAATCAATGGATTACTTTCTGTTATTTTCTATCATTTCATAGATCCAGTTTCCCATGCATTTCCCATAATCCCTTGATACAATATGTGGCGCAAGTATTCTGATGATTACTGTTGAGTGCAAGTTGTGGGAAGGAGTCAAGTCCAGGTCAAGATAATGGAGGTAGAGTCAGAGGTGGAGTCAGAGGCAAGGCCTGGCAGATGAGAGCCAGGGCAAGAAAAACACATACCTTTGGAAATACATGCAGTACTTCACCTTAAAGAGAGATAAGGAAGGAGAACACAGAATACAGATGTAAATATTTGAATATTGAGACTTTTTTCTTGTCTGTTTTTCTATAGCAGACAAACACCAATGAGTTCCTTTGGGTTGTACGAGTACATCACATGTTCATATGTGTTAATGAGGTTTAGACCGAATACATTCATCCAGCTTTAAAACAGAACACACAACATGGTGGGATTTACTACATTCATATGGGATTAAAATTCAAGAAAATGTTAAAGTAATCC
>JAPTGZ010000010.1:33650691-33662730 GCA_029814645.1 Fowleria isostigma | reverse complement strand
TAAAACAGAACACACAACATGGTGGGATTTACTACATTCATATGGGATTAAAATTCAAGAAAATGTTAAAGTAATCCACATATTCGGATTATGATACTCAGATTGAGTGATGTAATGGATTACAGAACAGATTACTTTTTTGGGCATATACTCTGTAATCTGTAATGAAATATACGTCAAAGTAGCCCTCCCAACACTGATGATTTGCTACATTCATACTGTATTAAAATTCAAGAAAATGTGAAAGTAATCCAAGTATTCAGATTACAATACTCAGGTTACATACTGTAACAGATTACAGTACAGATGACTTTTTTTGGGTGTGTCTTCTGTAATCTGTAACAAAATACATTTCAAAAGTAACCCTCCCAACGCTGCTCGAAGACAACATAGAGGCTACATGAGTGATACTGAAACGCTTACATAAACAAAACAGTCGCCGGTGTTGGCAGCCGTCGACATCATTTTCAGTTATAGCCTATTTAACAGTCCAGTCACATTCAATGAAATCTAATGCATATCGAAAATAGCGTGCGTCCTCCTCAATAGGGCATCGATAATGAATTTAGTTAAATGGCATGACTAATGTGCATTTGTGGACAAGTAATGGGCTCATCAGAGTTAAGGGACGTGCATGTAGGCCAATCCAGTCCAACACAGCCGCCCACGTCCACGTCGTCCTGTCCAATGATCGCCACCCACGCGCTTTACGTCTCCCATTGTTTGGGCTGGCACAATAAAGATGTGAAGCTGGCGCTCTTTAGAATGCATGAAAGCAAGTCCTGGGGCCAAGTTCGCCAAGCGTGAAGGAGGGAGGAGGGAGACGACAGGATGGAGAGGGCGTGTGTGTATGGGGGGGTGGGGGTGCTGAAACTGAAAGAAAGAAGAGTAAAAAGCTAATGGCTTTATGGTGACAGTGATAATCAGGCTAGCTGAAAATCACTTCATCTCATACTGAGCAGAGGGGATGCTGGGAAATGTAATGAAGCAGGTTTTCAGTGCTGTGTTTAGAGGCTATGATGCAGATGTCTGTAGTTTGCTTGCATTTGTTTATTCATTTTATTGTTTTATTAATTTTTTTGCACATGCGTACATGTGTGTTAACATGAAAGGAGGCGAGTTTAACCCATAAAGACCCAGTGTGACATTTGTGGCACTTTTCAAATAATTTTTTCTTTCAGTTTTACCATTAAGTGATTTATCATTATTTATTGGAAAAAGGTCTTCTGTATTTTGTGTTTTTTCAGTGAAAATTAGGTATTTTTCAACATTTAATTTACTACTCATGTAGATGTTTATAAGAGTTTAGAGTAAAATTGAGGATTATTATATCAAAAACTGAGAAAACTGAAGAAAAAGTGACTTTTTTTAGCAAAACCTATCATTAATTGAACATAAACCCAGTGTGTCCACCCACTGTCATTGATCCAACTCCATGGGTTTTACTGGTTAGTCAGTGTTGTAGAAGATGACGGTGTTCCCATGGAGCCTCTGAACATCTAAATAGGTCATATCTGATGATCATGAAAAGATGAATAACTGTATTTTACACCAGTTATTAGCAATAGTGAATCAACAGGGATTAAATAGTTTATATCAGTACATGAATTTGGTTGATGGTGGATGTTTGAGTCTTATTTGCATCTTGTCAATATAGAGAACATTTTTTTTGGGAACTGACACAAAAGTAGCACTTTGTCTTTATGGATTAAACACATCTGTTGGGATTTATCTATTTTATTCAAGCCTAGATCTGTGTTATGTTTGAAGTGATCTGTAGGGATGCACAACATATATGTAAACAAACATACAGTGCATATGCAAAAAAATAATAATAAAACTGTAGGCTGTATGCAGCCAGCTCAGGGGCGTGAGATTGCGTTGAGGCATGAAAAGCCTTTTCTGAAATGGCTCCCCATCTCACAACGCACAATTAGGCCTGCCATTGCAATGCCTTCGCCTTGGAGTCAATGGTGGCACAGTAAAGAGGCGCTGCTTGGTTAGATTCCTTTAGGCTCGTCGCCTGCGTGGGTATGAATGCAGCCCACTAACTGTATTGTGTATGTATTTCATTTGTCCAGCGGGTGCGAAAGTGTAGAAGTAGGAGGGTCGGTCTGGCTTCTTGCTTGGTGTTCTCTCCCCTCATTCCGCTATCCTTCTTTTCATCTGCACATAGAGGGTTTTACAAACAGATGAGGTTTGTCACCAGCCATCAAATTGCCTGCTACTGTGATGAATCTGCAGGCAGCGCTTCCTCCCTGATGAGCTTTTCTTCCACAGTCCCGAGCAGCCAAAAGAGCCTGTGAGGAGAGATTCATCGCTCAGTAATCGTCCTGTACAACACAAGGGTAACCATAGACCTACATACAGGCAATCCAGTCTTAGGGAATCTCAAGTGGGTCTTAAATTCTCCACAGTCTTTATCACAACTTCCCCATGTCATTGTGGTGGAAAAACACGGAAATGTAAAACTTCATTAATTCCTCCAAACCGGGGACCATTTCCACTCCTGTTTCTTTTCCCTTTTCCTTGTGTATAAGCTGTGGCTTGTGTAGAAATTAGATGAATCCATCACACTTTCTCTGGCAATGCCTGGGCCCTTTGCTCGTAAGGAAAGGCAGGCAGACAGGGTGCAAAGAGACTGTCTTGACAATTTTATATTTTTTTGCGTTACTATTTCATCTGACCTGGCAGTGTGCCCCCTCACGCAGAATAATAGGAGCTAAAGCCATTCTCTTTTTTTGCCGAGCCATCAGTGAGCCATGGAGAGCTAGGGAGGAGGAAGTGATTTCCATGTTAATGGGAACCTTCCTGCCAGCGCTTAAACCTTTCTCTTCTTTCCTTCCCTTCATCACTTCTTCCTTGTCTTCTATCTGTTGTGTGCTTACCTACCCTTACCTGCCGTCATCCTCAAGCACTCAATCCTTCTGCTGTTGTCTTGCAACGTTACCTTTCACCTCTCAGCCTCTGTTTACTTCTCCGTTCTTGCTTTCATCTCTCTCGCTCTCTTTCTCTCTGTCTAGCTTGATGAATGGAGTCGCTGGACTGTGAGCGGCACATCTTCAACGGGGTGTGGTGGGCCATTGCTAGCTGTCTCACATCAGTGTGTGGGGTTTTTTCTTGTTTGCTTTTTCTTTTTAGCTGGCCTTCGTCTTTCAATGGTATACACAAGTGCAAATCCAGCTTCAAATTTAAGCCCGTCAGAATGGATCTTTGGAAAAGTAAGCGGACACAGAACACTTTCTGTGAGTCTCTGAAAATCCTTTATCCCCTGCCAGTGAGAAAGTACACTGATGTCCACTCTACTGAACATGTACAATCCCCACCTAACCCTCGGAGGATCCCTGAGCAGCCAACTGAACATAGTCCTGAGGTCTTTGCCGTCCCCTCCTGCCCTTTCCACACTCTTGACCCTGCTCTCCCTGGGAAACTCAAAACACAGCAGGAAATGGGCCAGCTTGTCATCTCTCCCAGGATATGCTAAGTAGCTCCATCCACCACACGGTCTCTGTCAGAAAAACGGCAGTGGGTAAACTACTCTGCTGCAGGGGTGCAAAATGAATCGCCTCAGCCCGACGCTCTCATCCCTTATACATTAGGGCTGGCAAGGCCGACCTCAGCCCTGCTCTGAAAGTTTACAGCGTTTTTATAAATCATAGATATGCCTCAATGTATTGGGAAAACAGATGATCATTCTGCGAGCCTACAGACTGGTGAAATGTAAACTTTACGGGATGTAAACACAGATAGCAATAAGACACTACAGGGACATGTGATGCAGGGCTTCTAGTTGTTGGAAAAGGTTACACATGCGAAGGACTGGCTAGATATTTGATGTAGATAAATAAAACTTCAATTTTGGTTTCGAAGACAATAATAAGAAGGGCAAATTGTCAAAAAAAATAAATTGCTATGTGCTAAAAGAAGACTGAAGGCCTGTGACATTAACCTCATAGTCGCTTGAAGCTGTAAACAAACTGTGATCACAGCTCCAAACTATTCATTTTTTACCAACTTGAACCAACAGGGAAAGATCCAAAATAAAAATGACTATATATTTTTTTTTCTCCAAGCAGTGTTTTTCTCTGCTAACATTGTCAAAGCTTTGCACCTGCAATGTCATAGTTTTTCCAGAACTGTATGAAGACTCCCTTGTGGTTTGCCGTGTTGTAACTGCAACACTTGCAATTATGGTTCAATTCTCACCAGGATGCTTTTCTACAGTGCATGAACACACAGTACACTACTTTGCATGAGGAGAGGTGAGGGCTAGTTTGGAAAAACTATTCTCAACACAGCTTGAAATAGGTTTATCCATAATAAAGACAAATGTATTCAGTTATTTTGTAATTCATATTGAGAGTGTTATCAACATCTGCCGCCATCAGTGGTAATTTTACTTGTGTATGATATCTGCAATCAAAACACAGCTCGAACTTCACTCAGCCAGTTATCCTTAATTTTTCCAAATGTTCAGTTTCCATTTTAATGTGAATCCTGTGACATGCCTCCGCCTTATAAGCTGCAGCAACATGCAGGGTGTAGGTCTGTCTGGTTAATTATTTGATCAGTCAAGTAGAGTCAAGCATCTGGCCTCTAAATGAAACAAAATGGGGGGGTTAGTATCTGTGGATGTGGAGCTTATGTTCAGAGGTCTGGTGGCCACTCATCTTATTCTGGACTCCATTAAGGTTGTTTGCATGTTGTTCTATGATCTGCACAGCTTCATTTTACACCAGCAGTGGCAGACCCCACTCTATCAGACAGTGGCAGACAGAAAGAATGGAAGAGGGGGGGGCAGGAGAATGGCGGTGTCCAGGATAGGAGACTCCATGCGGGTTCAAGGGGGCAAAGCAAAGCAAAATTAACATTAAAAATGCTTCAAATCATGTAAAACTGTGAATGGCAAACGGAAGAAAACCCTAAGGCACTCTCTTAAAACATCAAAATGCCTTTAGTATCTGTTTACCACTTATATTTTTGTATGTCCTTTGACCTGTTGTGACACCATCTGCTGGCTGTTTAACATTTTGACCATCAGCCCATTACCTTTATGCCCAGTTGGCACGTTCCTATTGGTCAGGACCACGTTAAAAACCTACAGTTTTGCAGGCTTCTGGTTTGTTTGACTTCCTTTAATAAAGGCTTGAAGCTGAAACACATTGAAGTGTGTCTACACATGGCCCTGCCTTGATTATAGAGGCATTTTAATGTTTAAAGAGAGGGCCTTGGAGTTTTCTTCCTGTTTGCCATCCACTTTTGAATCCCTTTTTCCAAAGAACACCTTGAACAAACACTTTTTTGGATCCTAGAACCCTTCCTTCCCATGAGTTTTTTGCACATAAAACTGTATTTTTGTATTATTATTATTATAATTATAATACACTTGTAAAATGAATATGATTTAAACTCACTAACGTGACCACTTTTGAAACCAAGGAAAAGAGTTGGCCTTGAGAAGGTTGGTGTCAGGTATGGCATTGAATTCAGTTGCATTCCAGATAATATGAAGTATCGGCCTATGTTTTACAACTTTCTATAGTTCACTCAATCACTGGCTGTGTTCCATGGCAACTCATTGATATTTAATATTTGGTCCTTGAGTTTTATATAGAATAACCTTGAATAGAAAGTTATCTTTTCATGATTAAACTTTAGTCTTCTTTAGATGTAACTCCCTTGACCATACAGACTCTCATCATAAATGCCATATGTGTAGTAGACCCCCCTCTAGTGCAAGAGATAGGAGACCTTGGGGACCCATAAGTAAATTTGTGAATTGAAATACATGTGGACGGATAGTGTTTTAGAAAAATGACACCGACTCTAATCTGGTAGCAAATCTGGGAGATTTTATGCAGGGTTGATTGGAAATCATCTATCCGTAAAAGGAGCTAAGATTGACAGTATGGAGTGTTGGTGTTAACTTTGGTGGGTGTGAGATTGATGCAGTTTCCTATTTCTCCAGATATACTTGCCAGGTCAAGATGATCTGCCTAGTTCGGCAACAGTCGAGTGTCCAGGAGACAGGAAACATTGGAACTTTGATACACCATCAGATATCAGCTCAGTCATTAATCCACAAAAACACATTGTGTAACCACAGTAGTAGCCAAAAAATATTTAGCAATATTTCCTGTAATACTTAGTTAGTCAAGCAACGGCCTACAAAATGGGAAACCGGGATTCAAACCTAGCAATAGCACTTTGATTATTTTCAAATTTTACATGTTCAAAAAATTCTGATTGTGCCGGTAGGGAAATCCACCATTGACCAAGAATGTTTTAGTGGCACATTCATTCCTTTTTGTGCTTCTACCACAGATAAGCAGTTTATGTAGGTCTTTTATTTATTTATTTCATCCAATTGATGATAATTTTCCCTAACATTGTGTTCATTATAGACTCAGATGGTATGATGTTATACCCGTCTCATCTGTTCTGTGCAACTTGAGGTGATGTCTGTCAGAAATCAATCAGAAGTGTATTTTTAGTGATGTGGAGCTCCGAGTAATTTCTGGGCTGTTTCTGGAACACATCTGGTGGATATGCCCACACAAATATATGGTGTCACAGACTCTTTGTACAAAATTTGCATGTGATTAAATGAGGTTAGAGTTGAAATCTGTGCTGTGCTGGGAGCCAGACATTCTTTGGTATTTACCTGGCTGCATTTATAAGAGTACCTAGTGTTGCACACTGTGGCATCGGTAGAGGTTCTGAGGAGAAGAACTGATGAATTCAAGAGCAAATTTAAGGATTTTACCATCCTAGGATTAAAGTAAAAACTGTAATTATCAATCTAGGCAACCAAGAGGAGCGTTAACTGAGTAATGGAAATAGCTAATGCTTATAAATGAACATCTCCCAGCACAAAAACAGACAATAACTCAGACTTTATGAAGCACATCAGCACTCATGAATCCTCCATTATGCACTTTTAAGATGCATTAGTCCAATTGTCCATATCGTTCTGGTGTTTTGGGATCTTTGAAATGGAGACTTGGAGACGCTGCTAACTGTTGTAGTCTGTAAACTCAAGGATTGCATTGCAGTCATGATCCCCTTGAAACAAAATGGTGTTGGGCCTTTGCTACAATATAGTCACTGGAAACAATTTGTTGGGGGGGGGGGTTAACGATCTGAGATTACCGTGGGGGTAGTAGCAGTCCATGCCTCCATGTTTGTCGGAGCGGTGCAAAGTGAAAGTGAAAGTGAATATGCTTTATTCTTCAACCTCTCCAGGCTCACTTCACTGCTGTATGGAACCCCTGGGAATGCTAGGCCTCATGAATTTGTCATGTTTACCCCCCCTTAATGGCGCCCCAGATCAGGGTTGCCAGGTCCAAGAAAAAATCCAACCCAATGATCTCTTAAAAACCACCAAAAAGTATGAAAATTAGCCCAACTCTTTTACAATCTCCAATCAAATGAGACATTTATTTTTTACATCAATTCATTAAATGTTGTCACAGTGCATTGAATAACATGTAAATAATAAATATTTTGTCTATTTCTTTCTTTCTGGGCGGCTGTGGCTCAGTTGATTGAGCAGGTCGTCCAGTAACCAAAGGGTCAAAAATTTGAATCCTGCCTCCAACTGTCTCCATGCCGCAGTGTCCTTGGGCAAGACACTGAACCTTAAATTGCTCCCAGTGATGCCTGGCAACTGCCCATTGGTGTAAGAGTATGTGTGTGAATGGGTGAATGTGAGGCTTTGTGAAGCGCTTTGGGCACCGTGAAAGTGTGGAAAAGTGCTATATAAGTACTGACCATTTGCTATTTCTCGTTAATGTCATTTCTTTACTGTGCAGAGAAGGGCTACAGCGGTTGTCTTTTTTTTTTTAATAACCACTCAAATGTGTCAAAATGTTTACACTACTCACAAAATTTTAGGGACATTTGGCTTTCAGGTGAAATTTATGGAAAATGCAAAATGGTCAAGCTACAGTGGTATTATATCATGAAAGTAGGACATTTAAGTAGAAGCATGTAACGGTGATTTCCTCATCTCAGACAATTTGTTGAAACAGAAGCCAACAACAGTGATGGGTGAACAACAAATGTCAATGTCTCAATCAACCATATCAATAATGTCAGTATGTCATTCTCATGATGTCCAAATGTGAACAGCCTAATGAAGAGGACCCTTTAAATACCAATTCTAATTGAACAAAGACATTTATCGGTCGATTCATGGATCAAACACCTGCTGTGACTTTTGCTGCTCAGCTCCTTGTTAGAGAACAGACAGTTGAACAAAAAAGTCCTGAAACGTTGACCTGTTGGACATGTGCATTTAAAAGTTTAGAGAAGCCAAACATCCCTAACGTTTTTTGTGTAGTGCATTTGTGGCCGTGACACATTTCCAAATTGGCTCCAAAAAACACACAACCCGTGGCACTGTATTTTTTCCCACAACATCATTTTTAAAATAGAACAAATTGGGTGGCAAAACCGCAGATCTGGCAACACTGGTCATGATGGAGACTAGAGTTCAGTATCTGTTTTAGCTGAACCTATTTTTTTTTTTTTTTTATCTCACTCCGACCCTCCAGACAGTGTTGACTTCCTAAAAGATTCATTCATGTTACGTTTGAAACTAAGAGTTCTTGTCTGAAATTCTTGCAGTTTTTTGTGATCATGTTTTTAACCCATAAAGACCCAGACTTTTGTGTCAGTTCCCAAATGAAATTTTCTCTATATTTTAACCCATAAAGACCCAAACATCCACCATCTACCAAAATCATGTAATGATATAAACTGTTTAATTCCTGGTGAGTCATTAGTCCATGTCAATAATTGGTTTAAAATATAATTATTCATCTTTTCATGGTCATCAGATATGACCCATTTGGACGTTCAGAGACTTCATAGTTACAATGGAAATACAGTCACCTTCTACAATATTGATTCACCAGTAAAACCCATGGAGTTGGATCAGTGACAGTGGATGGACAAACTGGGTTTATGTTCAGATAATGGCAGATTTTGCTAAAAAAAAAAAAAAAAAAAAAATTTTGTGTTCAGTTTTCTGTTTTTGTTAAAATAATCCTCAACTTTAATCTGAGCTTTTATGAAAATCTACATAATTAGTAAATTAAATGGTGGAAATTATTTGATTTTCATTGAGGAAAATGCAAAATACAGAAGACAATATTAGAATAAAAGGCGATAAACCACTTAATGATGGTTAAATATGTAGAAAAATGAATTTGGGAAGTGCCGCATACGTCACATTGGGTCCTTATGGGTTAATTCAGTTGTAGCTCCGTCTAGGAATAAGCAAATTTTCCCTTTAGAGTAGCAAAGTGGCCGTCACGTGATCATGTCAGACCAATGTCATGACCGCTTCAAGTAAAACATTAAAACAATGATCACAAAAAACTGCAGGAATTTCAAATGAGAACTTTTAGTTTCCAGGTCAGTGTGCATATATCTTGTTTATGAAGTCAACATTGTGTGGTTCGAATAGGTCGGACCAAGGTTCCATTTCTAAACACATTCTTGTGGTTCACCTGACGGCCTATTTGGGGTTTTATCATTTTGCACATTACTCCCTGACTTGTCCCAGCCTTACAACCTGCAACATCAGTCTCGACCAGAAACAACATCAGTATCAAATTACCTCTGCTCCTGTATTACATCATGATCCAAATGTCCAGACTACATCCTCAGAACAGCCTGTCCGGTGACATTAGCGGTGTTCTCTGTCATGTGATGTATTTATTAGCCCATGTATTTCTGAAACGTTAAAATCTGGAGGGAGATTGTTTTCATCTTACATTGCCATTTTAAAACAAAATCTCATTAATGTGGTGTGAGATGGTGTAATCTCACGCCGTTCCTGGGCTGGCTGTGATCAGCTAACAGTGACGACGCCGCCCCCAGTGGAATCTAAGGGTTATAATGGAGTTCACATATTATTAAATGGTGTCAGACGTAGAAGTGTTTGTTTCCATTTGGGGAGCTGGAGACATTCTCTGCAGTATACCTCACAAGAACGATTTGTTCTGAGAAAAAAATGTAAATAAAAACATATATTAGTATTCTATATGGGTTCATTAGAGTAAATTAAAAACCGAACCGATAAAGGGTGGGTCTCCTCTCTTCTCCTCAGGTCTCATTGAAATTCTTTTGAACTTGTCTTTTGGATTTTGTCCCTCATGCCTCAAATTGAGGTTTTTTGTTGTTGCTTTTTCTTTTTTTTTTTTTGTCTCAGGAGAAAGCATTTCTCATCTCGGCAAATCTCTGTCCAGTCTGCTGTCTTTCCTGGAGGCTGGGACAACACCTTGTGTTAATTAAACCTGACCTCCGGATCACCTGCTCCACATCACCTCATTCCGGGAGAAAATTGAGTGTTTGATTCCTAAAACAGTTTGATTAATTTCATCTAGCTCTGGCGCTTGGTTGTAGTTGCAAAGACTAATAATGATTGCAGCGATAACCTAAACAATTAGGTAATAGGCAATAATTTCCAATAATTGTTACTCCCTAATTAAGTTCTACATCTTCAGAGCCAATAAGAGACGGGGAACACCAAATGAAAAGAGAAGCTAATTAAAATGGAGGTGCTTAATACCAGCATGCTTTTTATCCTTTTATTTTCCCTATCCCTCTGTTTCCCTTGCTCTGTATTAATATTTCATCTAAAGTTCAGTGCTTTCTGCTTCAATAGACAGTAAAATCACTGCTGGAAACATTGCTCTCAGTCACATTTCTCTCTGTCTTTTTCCCCGTCTCACTCTCAGTCCCTTGTCGTATTTTTCCCATTTTCTCGTCTTCCCCCTGAGCTCTCGCCGTTCATTTCTCTGTGTCTGTTCTCGCAGGTGGAGGCGCGAGTCAGAAGCGAGTCTGACTGGTTTGAGCCAGTCGCAAACTGCACTTTTCTTTCTTTTAGTCGCATCATTCAGTCATTCAGTCAGCCTACAAACCAACCAACCAGTCAGCGCTTTGTCATTTCATCATATTGTCAGTGCGAATGGGAGTCAGTCAGTCTAAAGCGCTTTTTTTTTTTTTTTTTTTTGATATCCTGGGAGGCTTTAGGTAGCGCATTCTCTCCTGTAACATTGGAGCCGAATTAAATTCTAGATTAATGAATGCAACTTCTAAGAATATTTCAGAGCAAGCTGGTGGAGGGCTTTATTACTGAAGTTAATAGTATATTTCAGCTCTCTGCTCTGACTTTGATTTAGGATTTATGCAACACAGTGGAGCTGATAGTGTTGAGTGCAGCGTGCACCTGTATGCACCCACGGAAGTATGCAAGAACAGGCATTCACATACTAATGGACTAATGGACACACACACACAACCATGGGCACACCCTGCATTTTCCTCCTACTCCCTCCATATAGCATTAGGACAGAGCTCAGTAATGGCTAATGGCCTACTTCTCTGCTCAAGTTAAACAGGAACATACAGTGTTTAGACTGCTTGCCCTGGAGCCTGCAAAGGCAAAGATGTGCACTGTTTCATTATTAACCCCATTAGCAGTGAGCAGAGATGGCAGGGCTCCCTTTAGAATGTTTTTCCACCACATTTTATAGAATACATACCCTTAAATGTCATATCTAACTAATAGATGAAATGTGTTTTTATAGGAATTTAAAAGAATATGTTTAATTATTGATTATGATTATATTTTTACAGCTGGTATCTTTTTTTTTTTTTTATACACTGCTTTACCGGATCAGTCAGAATTAAATAAACAACCTGGATTAAAAAAGTAACTACCTGGATTTAACTAAGACAGTGGTTCAGATCCTTTCATGGGTAAATACTGCAATGGTTCAGAATGTTTCAGCTGGAACAGGTTATTGAACTATAATGCAGAAAGTGTCCTCTCATATCTCTAATGTCAGACAAATTGGTCATTGTCAGGGTTGATCATCAGGTTTGTGACAGAATGGTTCAGGGAGAATGAGACATCATTTTCACACAGACTATCCTCCATAAAATTCAAACTTTAATTTACAATGTGATGAAGACTTGGTGCAGCGGTCCGATTCTCCATCATCAAAAATAAAAAATTAATGC
>JAPTGZ010000010.1:33618880-33637535 GCA_029814645.1 Fowleria isostigma | reverse complement strand
TGAGGGATCACTTGGTTTGTAGGTCAAATTATTTAAATATTTTATGAATTCTTAACAATGAATTGAATATCTTTTGGTCCAAGATGTTTAAGGAAACACTGATCGACATGTTATTGACCAAAACACTAGTCGATTAATCAAGAAAATTATATTATTTTGATGGTTTTCTTGAATAATCAGTTGGGTTTAGGTCAGATTATTTAAATATTTTATGAATTCTTAACAATGAATTGAAAATCTTTTGGCCCAAGATCGACACATTATTCACATTACTGATCAAACAACTAGTTGATTAATCAAGGAAATTATAATGTTTTGATGGGTTTTCTTGAGGGATTAATTGGTTTTAGTTCAAATCGTTAAAAATATTTTATTAATTCTTTACAATGAGTTGAATATCTTTTGGCCCAAGATGTTTAAGGAAACACTGATCAACATGTTATTGACCAAACAACTAGTCGATTAATCAATTTATAATGTTTTGATTGGTTTTCTTGAGGGATCAGTTAGTTTTAGGTCAAATTCCATACATTTTTTTATGAATTCTGTATTTCTATTTGCACTAAATTGCATATGTTTTGGCCCAAGATGTTTAAGGAAACACTGACTGACATGTTATTGACCAAACAACTATTCGATTAAATCAAGAAAATTATAATATTTTAATTGGTTTTCTTGAGGGATCACTTGGTTTGTAGGTCAAATTATTTAAATATTTTATGAATTCTTAACAATGAATTGAATATCTTTTGGCCCAAGATGTTTAAGTAAACACTGATCGATATGTTCTTGACCAAACAACTAGTCGATTAATCAAGAAAATTCTAATGTTTTGATGGGTTTTCTTGAGGGATCAGTTGGTTGTAGGTCAAATTATTTAAATATTTTATGAATTCTTAACAACAAATTGAATATCTTTTGGCCCAAGATTGACACGTTATTGATCAAACAACCAGTCGATTAATCAAGAAAATTATGTTTTGATGGGTTTTCCTGAGGGATTAATTGGTTTTAGGTCAAATTGTTAAAAATGTTTTATTAATTCTTTACAATGAGTTGAATATCTTTTGGCCCAAGATGTTTAAGGAAACAATGATTGACATGTTATTGACCAAACAACTAGTCGATTTAATAAAAAAATAATAATATTTTAATTGGTTTTCTTGAGAACTCAATTGGGTAGGTCAAATTCTTTAAATATTTTATAAATTTTGTACTCCTCTTTACAGTAAGTTGAATATATTTTGGCCCAAGACGCTTGACAAAAAAACCCAAACCTGATTGACATATTGCTGACCAAACAACTAGTCGATCAATCAAGAAAATTATAATGTTTGATTGGTTTTCTTGAGGGATTATTTGGTTTTAGGTCAAATTCTTAAAATATTTTATGTATTCTTTACTCCTCTTTACAATAAATTGCATATCTTTTGGCCCAAGATGTTTGAGAAGACACTGATTAGCATTTTATTGACCAAGCAATTAGTTAATCAAGAAAATGTTAATGCTTGGATTGGTTTTCTTGAGGGATCAATTGGTTTTGGGTCAAATTCTTTAAATATATTGTGAATTCTTTACTCCCCTTTACAATGAATTGAATATGTTTTAGCCCAAGATGTTTGAGAAATGACATGTTATTGACTAAACAACTAATTAATCAAGAAAATTGGAATATTTTGATTGTTTTTTTTGTTTTGTTTTGGGTTTTTTTTGAGTTATCAATTGGTTTTAGGTTGAATTCTTCAAATATTTTATGAATTGTTTACTCCTCTTTACAATGAATTGAATATATTTTGGTCCAAGATGTTTAAGAAAACACTGATTGACATGTTATTGACCAAACAACTAGTCAGTTAATCAAGAAAATAATCTAATCAATGGTTCACAAGAGTAATAAGCCACAGCCTTTATAATCTAGATCTGTTGGTGCTTTGTTTGCAAGTGTTTCATCTAAAGCAGGGACGTCAAACATATGGTCCATGGGCCAAATGGTCCAATCCGGCCTACAGAATGAATTTGTGAAATGAAATATTGTCATGTGAGGTGTTGACAGTCAAGAGCAGGGGTCTCAAACGTGCGGCCCAGGGGCCAAAACCGGCCGCCAAAGGATTTGATCTGGCCCGCAGGATGAATTAGAGAAATACAAAAATGACACTGAAGATACTAACTATCAGGGATGTTAATGTGATAAGGGTGGAGTAAGGCGTTTGGTTCGAATCCTGGTTCAGTTTCTTTAGGATCTTTAGGATTGGATGTGAATGATCTAAAGTAACGTTTCTGTTGTCACTTTCTCGACACACGTACGGATCTGCGCAGCCATGTCTCCGTCAGTGCCCCTCCAGGAGATGATCCGGGCCATCAGGTCGGCCCGGACGCAGTGTGAGGAGCGCGGCGTCATCCAGAGGGAGTGTGCAGCCATCCGGGCCCAGTTCAGACAAGCTGACAACGGTGGACGGTCGCACAACCTGGCCAAGCTGCTCTATGTGCACATGCTGGGCTACCCCGCTCACTTTGGTCAGGTGAGGGGATTTAGTTTAATGCATGTCATGGGTTGGCTTTGTGATAGGGCAGCAGGGTGAGAAATAACAGAGAGAGAGGTGGGTGGGATATATAGTGTGTTGGCATTCAAAACCTGGAGGGGTTCAAACTAAAGGTTTAGGTGTACAAAATGAACTCAGTGGACTTTACACTCTCTTATTGGCACACATTTGTTTTTCTTATCTGAATTTTATGCTCCTTATGTATTCTATTACGTGACATTTCAGAAAGACATTAATGCGCCGTGTGTTTGCATGTAAAAGAAGGCACAGGGGACTATTGTTCGTCTGACTGACTTAGGACTTATACAGAAACCTTTGGCAAAAAATGCATCCCAGAGCATTGGAAATAGACCAAAACATATTATTGTAAAAATGTGCAGCTTGGTCTCAAAAGCTGTACTATTATCTAGATTGATGATACACCGATTTCATTATAGTTGTGAGAAACCAGCCAAATTTCTCCATCCGAAATGAATTGGGCCATTTTCAAGTGGCTACCATTCACACACAATTGATCCCTAAAATTATTCTGAAATACGACAAATGTGCAGCCCAGCCAAAAGATTATATATGTGACACGTCATAACGATATCTCATATGGTTTTCGCACCAGAACGCCATACCAAACCCCATTCACATACAATGGGAACAGAGTGGTGACAGCTGATTGGCTAAAATTGTCCCCAGTCTAACTTTAAGTGGAGAGGGTTGTTTTTTTTTTTTTATTAACATTTTTAATGAAAAAGCACACGCATTTTACAATAGAATGTAAGGATTTAGAAAACTTTGGCTTTTTCATTTTTGACACTTTAACAATATCAATCAAAGAAAATCAACCTGAATCCGGGCAGGGTAGCCACTCATTTCCTAGATTTGAGAGGGTTGGATTTTGTTAGAAAATCTACAACAACTCATCATAACCCAGACCCAGACTCAGACTAAGAATATTTTAATTTAATTTAATTTAATTCTGCACCTAGCTACCAGTCCACCAATCCAGTAAGAGGCAAGCACACGTGGACTTTCCTTTTGCCGGACTGGTGGATTTGTGGCTATGTGTGATGTAAAAGTAAGAAATAATACCAAAATTGGACTGGTTATATGGTCTGGGTGTGGGTAAAATTGGGGTGAATGAGAGAAAAGTGGTCACTCTGTGCACTTAGTGGTGTATACATCAAAACTGAAACATTTTCAGATTAAAATGTGAAGTCTTTGAAAAAAAATAGTTTTTTCAACATTTTGATGTATAAATTGTTGCTGAAACCCCAAATATATGAGTTATTAAGAGTTGTTTGTACATTTTCAAACATAAAACCCAGCCCTATCCACTCTTAAGTTAGAGTGAGGACAATTTCAGCCAATCAGCTGTCAGCATTCCGTTCCCATTGTATGTGAATGGGGTTTGGTATTGTGTTCTTCTGCAGAAATCGTACAAGATATCATCACAACATGTCAAATATAAAGTTTCAGTGTCCAAAATGAACTGGGTGAAATTTATCTACACTCTCTAATTAACACATTTGTTTTCCTATCGCCTTTATTTTATGCTACTTTTACAGTCGTGGAAGAAAATTATTAGACCATCAAAAGCAATGGTTATGCAATCAATTGCTAACTCTTGTGTGTATCATGTGACGACTAAAACAGACAGAAAGGAACATGGAATGAATAAAAGCACTGTTTTTGTCGGTACAATGTCATAGTTATTGATGTAAGAACTGATGTGATTTGGGTTATTATCAAGAAAACCATGAAAAATGGATAGATATCAGCTCTTAAATCAAACTTTTATGAGCTATTTTTGTTGTTGTCATTATATTTGTCCAAACAATTGTACCTTTAGTTGTATCAGGCATTAAATTGAACAAAAAATTGAAGAAAACATAGGGTGGTCTAATTATTTTTTTCCATGACTGTATGTCTTCTAATTCTCAGTTCTAATAACTGAGTGTTTTTCTTCATTAGATAAATCTATAAGTAAAAATAAACTATCCTAAGGCTGATTTTTATGGTCGTGGCATGTACTGGATGACATGGACTGGAAAAGACAGAGAGAGTTGTTGTTCATCCCTCAACGTCGTCTGAATCGTTGTACAGTCATGTCCGACTTGGTAAGTTTCATAGAGTGGACACTGGAACTGGGCCACTGGGCACAGCATGACCTCCACTTAAAGCAGGAGAAGAGCCTTTAGGGCATCAGCGATATCAGTCCCACTCTGTGTTCAAACACTGTGATCTCTCAGTGAAACTCTACTTAAAGGCGATGCGGCTTCTCTGTCTAGATGGAGTGCGTTCGGTTGATAGCCAGCCCTCGGTACAGCGAGAAACGAGTGGGATACCTGGGAGCCATGATGCTGCTGGATGAGAAGCAGGACGCCAGCCTGCTCATCACCAACTCCATAAAGAAGTACGACCAGCGCACAACGATCAAACAGCTGATCAAGCACCAGCAGAGCAGTATCAGTTTACGAGTCTTTTTTATCCTACATTTTATTATTAATTTTTGCAATTATACATGACCGTAATAGACACAGATCTAAACAGTGACAGAAATCAACAACCAAAACAACGAACCAGACAAAGACAGACAAACTTTTACAACAATACCACATAAAAAAGACAGTGCAAGTACTATAAATTTAGATAAATATGTAAGTTAATAAAGGGAAACCATAGATATACAAGGCTGGATCAAGGTTGAGGAAAAGGAACTGAAAAGATTGCTCTGAATTAGTCTTTCAGCCTAATATTTGTGATGATGATATGCTAGGGGTGTATATTAATAGTAAAGACTAGTAAACTGCATGTCATATTATCATCAGTTTACTTGTTTTGACTTTTAATATACAACCCTAGCAGCCTGAAAGGGAGTGAATAGAAGTAAAATGTATTTCCTCCCACCCCCAGTTTCACTTCTTAAACTTGTACGGTTGCAATTATGTCAAAGAAATTAGTCTTAGTACACCAAAACTCACTTTAACACACCATACAGAACACAAATTTTCCTAATGAAGAGAAAAATATTAATGAAACACAACAGATTATAGGCACCAAAACAAAATAATGTAAGTATATATAGTAAATAATTGATAAATTGATTGATTTTGAGCTTGTGCACTCCATATACAACACTGATTATGTACATTTCATCATGTGTACACAGATATAGAGAATTTGTCGTAAACACAATATACATAGAGAAAAATACATAACACTCATTAGTACACCAAGCTAACTTTAACACAACATACTGAGCACAAATGTTCCTAATAAAGAGAGAAATACCAATAAAACACAACAGATTATAGGCACCAAGACGAAAAACTATACATATCATTATGTATACACAATATACATAAACATATACAGTAATTCACTATTAATGCACACTCCTAGTAGCCCGAAAAAGGAGTGAGAAGAAGTAAAACTTATTACTCCCACCCCAGTTTCACTACTTAAACATGTATGGCTGCAATCATGTCGAAGAAAATATGCATTAGTACACCAAAATGTCACCATAATATCGTTGAATAAAGTAAAAAATAAGAGAAAAAACAAAACACACGCACAAGAAGAAGAAAACTAAGAAAAACACCACATGACCTTCAAAGCCATTCATCTCTATATTGTTTCAGATAATTTTTTTATGTCCTGATTGAAAAAGCTGTATATTGTTAGAGTGTTGCTTTATATTATTATTATATGTAACATAATAATAATAATGTACTTCATTATGGGAACAGTTTTTAAAATCTAACTTGCATTATATGTCACAATGGGACCAAAATAAAACAGAAAATACAGTTAGATGTATAAAACCTATTAAAGTTCCACAGAGTTAGACCTCAAATAAAACCAGGAAAGGTTCTCTGATAGAAGTATATTTAAAGACGAGTCTCAAAAGGAGATCACTGACTCAGCTGACCTGATTTCCTCGGGTAGATCATTCCAGAGTCTCAGGATCGTGACTGCAAACATTCTGTCCTCTTATTTTATTGCAGTCTGGCTCGTGGAACTAAAATTAAGCACATATACCAGAGTGTGCGGTACTGACATGTCGGAGATGCGACAAGGACAAAGCAATCGGTGATTTATTAAAATCTATTCCGAAATCTACTCGGGGAGGTTAAAACAGGACCGATCATATCTCTTTATTTGGGTTAAAAGCTTGCAAATTGAGTTCTGGGTTTGCTCTTTAGATTTTTTTTTTTTTTTTAATACAGGCAAGTAGAAAGGTTGTTGCAGTTATCCAAAGGTTAGGATGGGGTATGTTTTATTAAATGTGCCTGTGATGATTAAAACATAACTGTATTCAGATTTTCCACATATTAAAATAACATCCTAGAGCGCCGGTTAGAAAGATCAGAACAGCAGTCGGTTTGGAAGACACTCTCAGATTTGATGTTACTCAATTATTAATGTGCGCTGTGTCATCTGTGTGTGTTCGTTCTCTGTGTGTGTCTTTCAGTGATCTCTCTCACAGTAGCCAGTATGTGCAGTCTCTGGCTTTGTGCACACTGGCCTGCATGGGCTCAGCTGAGATGTGCAGGGATCTGGCACCAGAAATCGACCGGCTGCTCCGGGCCTCCAACTCCTACATTAAGAAGAAGGTTAGGCCAGGGATGAGTGTGGAGGACCGGGGAGGGGGTCACATGATGAAGTAGAAGGCATAGTAGAAATGTGGAAAAATAATACAGGATGGTTTTGTAATCTTGTTATGTATACAGGCGTAAAACTAGACTGACTAGGCTTTTAATGCGTAATATTAATGGAATTATTATGAAAGGAACAAATAAAATGCTGAAAAGAAAATAAAACTGTAAAGTGTAGTTAGATGTGTCCTACTCAACATCAGTTCATAACACTCATAGTCCTGTTTCATTAACCCTTGTGTGATGTTTATATTTTTGTTTTGTTTGTTTTTTTACATTGCTAGATCACATTTTTTAATTAAAGTGCTACTCCTTTTTAGTTTTTTAAAAATAAAATGTAATCAAGATATGAGAGGGGGAAAAAAATGATTAAAACATAATTACTCATCATTTTTCTTCCAATAAAAAACAAACACCGTACAAGGGTTAAATTATTGTAATTACTTGTTTATTTGTTGAGGACTATGCATATTAAAGAACACTCAGTGCAGTTAAATAGAAAATATTAGCTTGTGTAAATATGCTTGCTTAGCTTGGAGCTATTTTTCATCCGTAGTCTTCAACAGAGGTGGGAAGTAACAAAGTAGAAGTACTTCATTACTGTACTTAAGTAGATTTTTTTAGGTATCTGTACTTTACTTGAGTATTTATTTTTCAGACAACTTTTTACATTTACTCCCTAATTTGTACATAAATATCTGTACTTTATAGTCCTTAAATTTTCAGAATAGACTTGTTACTTTTTCAAACTAAACAGATGTGACGGTGCATAAAATATGTCGCATCATTCACTGTGGAGTTAGAAAACAAACTTTTATGATTTTTTTTCCTGGTTAAATAAGTATTGTTTTATTCATGGCAAAAAATTGCAGTTTTACTTTTTATTTTTGTACTTTATTACAATTTAGAAGTACTTTTTTGCTTTTATTTAAGGAGTTGAATCAGTACTTCTGCTTGTACAAGAGTATTTTTTCACACAAGTATCTGTACTTCTACTTAAGTACAGAATGTGAGTACGTTTGACACCTCTGGTCCTCAAACATTTAAAGACAGACTCAAACATACAAACACGATAATACAGTTTATACCACACATGACTATATATAAGTGTACATCATACAATACATTATTCTTACAATAAGTACAATGTAAAACTACCAAGAAGAATAACTACTGAGATGGAAATGAAATTCTGTGTGTTCAAAGGTTTGATTAGATTTGAACCATTTACGTTATGTTAATGTTCTAGTATATGTTCTAATGTTCTAGAAGGTTCTGGTTTTAAAGTTTTTCACTGCTGTCTGTCCAGGCTGCTCTCTGTGCGGTTCACATCGTGAGGAAAGTCCATGACCTGGGAGAACTTTTTGCCCCCGCTGCCCGGGCCCTCCTGTCTGAGAAGAACCACGGTCCGTTGGTCTAAACGGTTCTTATCTGTACAATACCTTACAGACATGTTGTTCCCTTACTGACTGGGTTTTGTCATGGTTTATATCCAGGTGTGTTACACGGGGCTGTTATTCTCATCACTGAACTCTGTGAGCATAATCCTGAAGCACTGGAGCGCTTCAGAAAGGTACAGGGAACATACACTCGTGCTCAGATGAGTTCAGCGTCTCTACACCGTTGATTCATTGACATTGGGTTTGCGTTTGTGTTTGTCCCAGACGGTGCCGGATCTGGTTCAGATCATGAAGGGGCTGGTAATTTCAGGTTATTCTCCAGAGCATGATGTGGCAGGAATCAGCGATCCCTTCCTACAGGTACTACAGCCACACCCACTTTTAATCCACTGTCACACCTCTGCTTTCGTACATTCACCCATTATTTAGTATCTTTACGTCTTACTCAGATTACCTTTTGTTCGTTGTGTTTTCTACTCTCACGGGGCTTAAATCTCCCATGAACACTTATTAGAGCTCTTCAGTAATGTTTGATAGACTGGATTTTTACTTGTGCTTCTGATTATGTTAAAAGTGTTTAATTTATTTGTAAAATGGGCCAGGCACATATTAGGAGGCTTAGAAATTGCTTTTAAAAAATCTTATTTGGCTGATTTTTTTTCTTTATTAGATTAGATAGCACTTTATTGATCCTTTGGTTAGAGCCCTCAGGAAATTGAGGTCCCAATAGCAGCACAACACCTCTTGTACAAACACAAGAAATAGCAACACAGTCACTATAAAAAACAGTCAATTTTTATTCACTATTCGTCGAAGGATTCTCTTGCAATGGAAATCCCCCAAACCGCCCAAACCTCCCTATGGATGAGTGACCTCATGCTCTACCTAAGTCTTGAAAAGGTTAAATACACACTCAGAGGGTCTTAAAACCGCGTCTGTTCTATCTGGGACCCAGTAATGTCATTTATCAACACACTAAAAACCCTCCCTGATATCTCATGAACTCTTGAGTATGAAGTTAGATCATGAGGGACGACACGTCATTACGCAGCCCAACACATCCTCATTTACTCTGGAGTCTGGCTCATCGACCAACTCCACTCTCTTTTTATTTTGTTTAATTATTCATGCCTGATGAGTGCCATACCTACTAACTTTATTGCAAGTATTTATTTATTTATTTATTTGATCTCAGATTGGGATGTATTATCTGGGATTTTGTTGGGTGGGGGGATCGGACAGGGTGGAAATTGTATATATGTTATGTGGAAAATCTAAAACAATCTTTTTTTTTCTTTGTATGACTCACTTTTCTTTTGCCTTGATTCTAATTAAAACAATTAATTAAAACAAAAAAAACAGTCAGTTTCACTTTGGGAAAGTGAATAGAAACAACAAGTAACAAAACACTAATATATGATTTTAGATTCAGATTCAGAATTTGTCATTTCAGTATTCACAGTAATGAAATATGTTACTCAGGTCCCGGGTTTCCAGCAACAATCCACGAATACTGATTAAAATACTCAAAATACTAAAAAGAGAAAAGCAGTACCCCCCCCAAAATAGTTACTATAAATAGCTAATATATTACTTTAAAAATACACAGCAAATAAAGTGCTACTTAAAGTATCTCATTTAATAAAGGATAAAGGTTAGAATAAAGTCATAACAGTGATAGTAGTCATAACAACAGTATATAAGTACAATAAGTGTGTAAGCAATAATAATAATAATAATAGTTTTAATTTTAGTTCTAATAATAATAAGAAGAATAATAACAGTTATAATTTTAGTAGTAATAAGCAATGGTAAGTGAACTAAATTACCAACAATAAGAAAACAAATATTGCACACTAGAATAAATAATAAATAACTTAAACAACATTGCACTTAGAGCTGCACAGTTATTAGTCAGAGGATTTCTCAAATGCTGGTTTTCCTGTACTTCTCCACCTACTACACAAATAACGTCCTCATGTTTTTGCTGACCAGTGATTTCTCCTCCGCCTCCAGGTGCGCATCTTGAGGTTGCTCAGAATCCTGGGGCACAACAACGAAGCAGCCAGTGACGCCATGAATGACCTACTAGCTCAGGTTCAGTGTACACTCACACATGAAGTGCTCTTAATGTGTTTGGTAACATCCTGTTTTATGCCTCAACATCGACGACTCGTGATGCGGAGCTTTTATGTGTTCGGGTTGTCAGTCTTCCATCCCATTTTCGAGATATCTCAGGAACAGCGTGAGCAAATTTCTTCAAACTAGGCACCCAAGAACTAAGATTAGAATGTAATCATCTAATGTGGAGGTCAGTGTGACTCTACAAAAATGCCATAATTTAAGAATGAATTTGCTAAGTAGAAGGGTGCTTGGAGAGCACAGACAAAGACAAAGGCTTCGCTCTACAAATTATGGTGTTTGTTTTCCTCCTTTTCATCAGTTTCATGGTTTTATCCTTGAACCATACTTTACCTTTCCACCCAGTGTCATTGAAATCAGACTATTGCAAATATTCACAGCAATATCATCTGATAGGACAAAATTATTACATAATTAATTACTCCGCCCCCCCCAAAGGGAAGGCAAAGGGGTATTGTTTTGGGTTCAGTTTGTTTGTTAACACTTTATCAGCAAAACTATCAGTTGAATTTATTCCAAATTGGGTTTATAGATCACCATTGACCCAGAATGGATGTCATTACATTTTGGGAAAAGGTAGGTCAAAAGTTAATATTTTTAAGGATTTTTCAAAATCTTCTCATTTACTTATAATGGGTGAAGTATCTACGAGGGGCGGGGTTTGTTGTGCCTGGCACCACTTGTTACATTTTATTTCCTAAAGCTCAAACTGTTCTGTTAAAGCAGTTTTCGGCCATTACTCAGCATACTCCCTCTAAATAGCCTGGGATTTAACCACAACATGACATTATGGTGGAGGTCGATAACCATAAGACAATAGATCTCTAGATATCTCAGACATGCGACCCGCCAAAGGGTCCATTCCAGCCTGTGGGATGAAAGTGCATAAAATTACACTGAAGATATGAACAGTCAAGGTTGTCAAAATCATTTTAGTTCAGGTTCTACATGCACACCAGTGTGAACTCAAGTAAAATAATAACCTATAAATAATGACAACTACAAATTTACCTCTTGAAAAATTATGTGAAAAAGAATATTACACTATAAAAATATTTACATTTACAAACTGTCCTTTCACAATAAAATCCAAATAAACACATTAATAAAAACATGAACAACCTGAAATGTACAGTTTTAACAATATTCTGCCTGTTACCACATGTTTGTGTAACATTGTGTGTTAATGTACATGTATGAATAAGTTGAGGCATAATATTGCCAAAATTCCACTAATTTTTCTAATAAAATAAAAAAAATTTCAAGTTATTCACATCTTTTTTGTAAAATGTAAATATTTTTATAATATAATTAAGGTTTTATTGTTCTAAATCGAAGACAAAAACAGAGTTGTCATTATTTATAGGTTATTATGTCATTATTTTACTGATCCGGTCCGATTGACCTTAAATTGGTCTGAATGTGGCCCCTGAACCAAAAGGAGTTTTAAGATCCCTGGTTTAATTTGTGTGTTTTCAGTGTTTTCATTGTCACACCTGCCTCTGGCTCTCTAGTCCTTGAACATACTGACACTCCCATCTGTTATCTGATATAACCTCGGTGTTACCCAGGGCACAGGCTGAACTTTCCCCTGCTGGGCCTTTGTCCTGCATAGAATCAACATTATCTACTATTATTGATTCCACTCACCCCTTGGTCTCTGCCCTTAGCTGTTCCTCAGACACTGAAATGTGTAGAATTATTGTTTTTATTTCAATCTTTATCCCATAAGGACCCAGTGGGACTTTTGTAGCAGGCAGGGCTGTTTTAAAAATGTTATAGAAACTCATAATGTTATAACTGGTCAATAATGTTACAAATTATAAATTATTGACTCACTTATTATGTTATAAAATTATTCCATTGTACAAATATTTTTAACCACTTTATACTGTAACAGCTGACATAAAATGTTATAAGTTGTAACATTATGTGCAAAAAATTGTTACGTTACACACTCAGCATTTTGTAAATTATTGACCAGTTATAACATTATGAGTTTTTATAACTCTTTTATGCAAGATTATGAGTTATTGTAACATTTTGCATCATTGTAACATTATCAGCTCTAATGGGGCCCTTTCAGGCTATTTCAATATATACACTGACAACTGAACTATTAAACTATTATATGAATGTATTTATTGTGTTTTCAATTTCAGCATTAATTCTATTTATTTTGTTTTTAGTACATGATGATTTATTTTATGGATTTTTCCAAAAAATTTTAAGTACCCCCTGGGCTTCTTCCAAGTACTCTGATAGTACATGTACCCCCATTTGAGAAAGACTGTCCTAATTTTCTTATCACCATTTATTGTAATATTATCCCCTGAATTTAGCATTTTTTCCAGTGAAAATTGTCTTTTTTCTAATGTTAAATTGAATGATCATGTAGATGTTTATAAAATCTCAGAGTAAAGTCAAAGGTTAATTTATCAAAACAGAAAGAACTGAAGAAAAAGTGACATTTTCAGTCAAATATATCTGACCCTTTAAAAACTAGCAACAGAATTCAAAGTTTTGGGAATTATAAATGTTTAATCGCCCTTTTAAAATAATCCAAACAAAAAATTTCACCATATCATTTTGTTTATAAAATAGTTTTGTATCTTCAATACATTCAGCATTTTTGGCAACTTTTTGCTCACAACATTAAATTTAGACACAAAAATAAATTTTACCAGGAACATTTTGAAAAAATGGAACATTCCAGGTATTTTTTTTTTTTTTTTACATAAAGCTTTTTACAGCCTTTTTATTTCCCTTGAATGGCACCATAATCACAATATTTTTCAAAAAAATGTTTAAATTTCAACCAAATAACAATATCTGTTCTTCTTAATGTAACTTTTTGAAAATTACCACTGACTTTCCTACAAAACATATACTGGATGATTTACTGTCAGTGGCAGCTGAAAAGGATAAAAAAAAGAAAACAGCCTTTCTACTGGCTGCAGTGTGATAATAATCCACTAGGGGGCAGAAAACACATATCGGATCATATGCAGCAAGTTTTTAAGGAAAGCATTGATCTTGTTGATAAAATAAAGGTCTCAGAACCTGGTGTAGCAAATATGATACAAATGGTTTTAAAGTTCTTATATTGTAATCTATTACCATCCTGATACATATCTACTTTTACTCGAAACTTTTTTTTTGTTTTATTTTATGTCTTTTCTACCTTCATTATATTCTGAGTGTATATACAACATACTACATGGAAGAAAGATGATCAAATTCTGTTTCCTAGACTATTTATCATTTATCATAATTTTTATGCAGTTTTCAAATCCTACAAAAATAATGGAGAACTAAACAGGTTAAAATCTACTGTACAACAGCAAATATAAGGTTGATTAACAGGTAAATGCTGAATCAAAGTCTTCAAACTGTTAAAGCACAACATAAATGTGCATTTGAGTCACATTAGAGACATTTGTTTGGTGCCTGTTAGTGAGTGTGTTTTGTGCATCCACTCACAGGAGTTGGTGCTGTCGTCTTTGGTCCCGTCCAGACTTCCATCCTGGCCCATCTGGAGATAGAAGCCCTGCCTGCAGAACAACCTGGTCACTATGCCCTTCAGCTGTGGTTCTGCAAACACAAGAGAACAGGTTGAAAAGACCCAAAAGACATCTTCAAATGGGAAATGCAAGAAGTCATACAGTCCTCTAAGTGCAAGCAAAAAAGGGATTAAAAAGAATCTGATCACCAAGTTTACATATTCTTTGCCAGAAAAAAAAAAAAAAGTCTGCACAAATCCTGGAGGGCACATTCAAGATTGAATACAGCCGAGTATTAAAAAAAGGACAATGTGACCACATGTGACCTGCTGCATCCTGGGGGATTTCCTGTGGAGAGACTAGTCAGGCACATCCAATCCATTTCAGGATTCCTGGACTAATCCTTCCTTCATGGTCATTGTTCCACTTGAATGGTTATGATAAATTATTTCTGAACCCTTGATGGTATAGAGGAGCTTTGTAATAGTTTTCTACCTCCTAAATTTTGTTTACTATTTATTTTGACTAGCGCTGACATAATTCTGGTTGTGTATTTATTCACATTTTGATTCCCGCCCAAGCTTTAGCCTGTACACCTCAGGAAGAACAATTATTTCTGTTATAAATCATTTTATCCAATCCATCATTGCTGATTTTACTGACAATTTTATATTATTTGGATTAAACATACTCTTCTCTGTAGTTGGTTTGCCTCATCCTCAGTAATACCCTGCTCTAATTTTGTTTGATCTGCGGGCTTCAAAGCATCTGTGGTGAGACTGATTCACATTTATTTGGTTAAAATCATCGTTTCTGATCGGAGCTGAAATGTCCTGCGCTGATTGCAGTCATTGAAAGCGCCATTTTCTGTTCCTCACTGTTCATTGGCTCAACAGGTGTCAATTAAGCACATTAACCAATCAGCAACATTCTCAGTCTACATAGGCGGGACTGAGGCGACAACAAAACAACACAAACTGTTATTTCAACTCCGATAAAGTCTACTAATGTACAGTTTATAATTGAATATTAAAGGTGGGTGTTTTACTATGTTACAAACTTTTTAAAAGGAAATGTCGGTCTTTTTTTGAAGGTGTTTTCTGTCGGTTATGCTACTTAATTGAGGCGTTGCTAACTGTTAGCCAGCTGTCACCTACAGTAGCGGTAGCTAGTAGTTGTAATGGATGTCGCTCAAGTACAGTTACATTGGCTTTTATTGGACTATAAAAAGGGTTCTTTAGTCTTTCTTTGTGTTTCTGGATAGAGTACTTCGGAGCTGGCCATCACAGAGATTGAACACCGTTGGATGGAAGATCTGAGGATCAGTGAGTACCCTCAAAATAGTTTTAAAAGTATTCAGACCAACATTAAAATACACCAAAATGAGACTAAAAATACCATGACTTTCACTGCCAATGTAAAATGGGGGTATTTAATCTGGTTTTGGTCGTTTTCATTAATATCCCTGCCTTTTATTCTTTTTAAACTGCAACATTTTGACTGTCAATTTTAATAAGGGATGATTCATTTCTGCAGAGACCAGAACTATTCATGTTAAGATTTGGTGGCGTTTTTTTGGGTTTTTTTTTCTCTCTTTCATAATGTGCATGAGATATGTTTCTGTTGCCTGTACAAAACAAGTAATATAAGGAGGTCACTTTCGGGTCTTGGAAAGCCAAGATCACTATTTCCACTACTGTTTTTTTATTTATTTATTTTTTTACATGTCATAGACTAAACAATTATTCACCCCTAAACAAACAAACAAAAAGAAAATCACTTTCTGCCCCTCTAACATTAAAAGAAAAAGCTGTTCTTCACAACAATGTCTGAGTGTTTTAACCTCTAACAGTAGGCTTATTAGAGCTCTCTCTAAGTAGTTACACAATCCATTTTGTTTTGTTGCAGACATATCCAGATTTCAAAGGAAAACTTTAGCGAGCCTCCCACTGATTCACCTCTCATATAAAAGGTGCTGTTACACCGCGAGGAATGCTGCGACACACCACACATTAAGAATTTTGTGGGAGGGCTACATATCTCGCGGTCATAAATGAAATGACTGGCACTAAATAAAATGATAAGTGTACAGCTGCGAGGACTGAGAGATAAAAAGTGCAGAAATGTTGTTATAGGACTGACTCAGCCCCCGAGTAAAGAAAGAGAGAGCGCAAAAGAAAAAGAACAAGATGGACTTAGGGAATGCAACCAGCTCTGTGACTGTGTAATATTCATATTTTGGCAGGTACAGAGGGGGCATTTTTACCGTTGTATCACACAACATGAGTATCGTCATTGCAGAAGCTCCCACACTGGCTGCGTTTAACATGGCTCCTCTCCCATCCATGCATACATACGACCACACCCTTTCTCCACCGACAAAGCCCACATCACTGACTGTGTAGCTATAGTCAGGTCGGGAATCCCCTTTGAACATGTGTGTGCGTAAGAGGGAGGAAGTGGGAGAGTGACGAGGAGTGAATGCGTAAAGGTACACCCTAATGCACGGAGACAGAATAAAGCCAAGACTGACCCAGTTTATCAAGAGTGTGAGAGAGGGAGAGGGAGAGAGAAAGAGAGGCTGGGGTGTTTTCCATCTTTGTGAAGGATCCATCTTGTGCAGCAGGGGAGAAGGAGGAGGAGGAGGAAGAGCCGTGAAGCTGGGAGCCAGCGCTTGAGCTGACTCAATTCCCTGCACAGTACTTATGGTATATGCTACAATCTGTAATACATATAATTTGGATTACAAATGCAACGATTAAATGTGCGAGTAGGGATAGTCCCCCAATTTATGTCACCAAAGAAAATGTTTCAGTAGCTTCAATATCGGAAAAAGCCAAACACCGAATTCTGGCTGGTGTGTGTTGTGTTGTTCCTGCTTATTGTCTGGTTTATTTTCTTGTCCTGTACTGCATTGGATTTGGTCAACGAATGTGTTTTAACTGCCTTTTAATACTTCAGATCAATATGAACAGTAACGAGCATTTAGCAATCAATATAAATGTTGCAGTATAGTAGGGGTGAGTATTGGCAAGAACCTCATGATACGATACACATCACGATACTTGGATCACGATATATCATGGTATCACAATATTGTGATATCTTGCAATATTCTACACAGTTAACTAAGGAAAAAATAAAGATGATGTAAATGTAAATCACACAATACTTCACAAAATTGAAAGGACATATTGTCAAAACTATTTGATTGAAAACAACTTTTCCATTTGATTGTTTTTGAAATAATGAGTCAAATGCAGTGTTACATACAATACATACACTTAACATAAAGTCCATCTCAAACTGCATTAAAACATAAAGTGCATCAAGTTTGTCACTTACATTACTGTGAATTAAACTAATGTGCAAAGAATTTTTTTTTTTCTCCAAAAAAATCAGTATTAAGGGTTGAAATATCGATATTATATTGGAGGTCAAAGTATCACGATATATTGCTGTATCGATATTTTTTCCACACCTCTACAATATAGTGGCTGTCAAATCATTTGGATTAATATTCCAACGATATTTGGTATCAGTTTTTACACTGAACTGGAGGATTTATGAATAATAAACAACCTAATTACAAGTAAATGTTTTTTCATTTCAAGTAAAAGAGGTGCTGTATTCAATGCAATTGTTGCACAAAATACACAAAGGGTTTAAAAAATGGGTGAGGTTTAAGGTCAGCTACATCAGACCCAAAGTAGGGCATTTTAGTTTTTAGTTTATTTTATCATCATCTGAAAAAGAGTACACCTTCTATCACAGCAGTGCTGAATATCAGATGTATTTTAATCATCTTTGTTTTTTATTTTTTTAATTCTCTTTTTATTAAAAGAGATTCAGTTTTTACAACAGAGAAATTTGACAGATGCATAAAACTATATGCACCCAGAGAGTGCAGAGAAAAAACACCTAATAATAATAATAATAATAATAATAAATCACAGCAGCTCATTATTACCTTGGCATACAGGATTTCAGAGTAAGGATTCGACATACAAATAAATAAAATAGACAAAAAATAAAACGCATTTCCTCCAGTTAGGTCTATCAAATAATTATATCAATAATCCTCTTAGCCTCAAAAAAATCTGTTTGGACATTAGATCAGATTGTATAGGTATTAAAGTTTTGATGATAATGAATTGTACTGCATTGTGCAAGAAAGAAATCAGTTGTGACTTGTCTTTGACAAAAGCATAGAACCACTCAGAAAGCCCACCAATAATATTAATTTAGGTTACAAAATCCCCCCAAAAAGTGTCACTCCATCTTCTGAAAAACCACCCCCAGTGACCTCAAGTCTCAAACACAGTTACGACCAAATTCCTTTCTTTTCTTTTTTTTTAAATGATCTTTTTATTGTCATTTTTCTTGCAGCATTATCAGCAATTTACATCATACATTTT
>JAPTGZ010000010.1:33563459-33581846 GCA_029814645.1 Fowleria isostigma | reverse complement strand
AGATGAACTGGTGAAATGTCCAGGGTGTACCCCGCCTTCGCCCCTAAGTAGCTGGGATAGGCTCCATGCGACCCCCGCGATCCTAGTGAGGATAAAGCGGGTTTGGGAAAATGAATGAATGAATTAATGATTATTTGTCTTTAAAATCTAAATAAAATCTAAATCAAATGCCCATCACACTAAGAGTTTTTGAGACTACTGATTTTATATTATTGTTTATACTTTTAATAATTGAAACTAATCTGAGAAACAGACCAAAGCATATGAGGAAAAATAGTGATAAGCAGTAAGTGAATTATGGGATTTGGTTCAGAGAGATCTTGGATTTGATCATTATCATATTATAGCAATCTGCTATTGAACGTAAGAACCCGTTTACTGTATTTTCACCAAAGATTGTTTTTCCTAAGTGCTGTTTTTTGCTCCTCAGATTGCACTTTTTCAGCAGGCACAGATGGAGAGAGTCACAGCTCACTTTAAACATAAGGCTGTAGAACTGGAGAGGCGTCTGAAGGAAGTCACTGAGCATTGTTACAGGTGATGCCTGTGTTTTGCTTTCTCCTCTGAAACTCTGTAATTAGTCTATTCCGTGTGATTGCAATGTTGTTCTATTCACCCCCTGTTAACACAAGGCAACTCACTGAGCTGAAAAGAGAGAACGCTGTCTTGAAAAAGCAGCTTTCAGAGCTGAAAAGAGAGACTGCCGAACTAAAAAAGCCACTTTCACAGAGAAGGGTAAGTGTTCTCAATGGGTAAATGAAAAGGTTGTACTTATCATCATTGTCCTGCGAATTTTCTGCTTTTTACAGGTTTCTCCTGGGCAATTTCAAACTGATGGGTAAAAGATAGTTTTATTTTCAATACATTATAGATTTTTATTAAGGAACAGGTCTAAAAAAATGAGTAATCATTGTTTGCTCTCATATGTAGTACTCAAAGGGTGACACTCCCTGTGGCCATCACCTCCCCAGGTAAAACTATAGATGCTTAGTTATGAAAAAAATTATTAGACCATCAAAAGTCATCAGAACAATGGTTATGCAATCAAGTACTAACTCCTGTGTGTATCATGTGACTAAAACAGACAGAAGAGAAAACATAGAATGCTTAAAAGCACTGTTTTAGTCAGTACAATGACATAGATATTGATGTAAGAACTGATGTGATTTTGGTTATCAAGAAAACCATAAAAATGGATATCAGCTCTGAAATTAAACTCTTATGAAATATTTTTGTTGTTGTCAGTAGGGGAGAGTGGGGTGAGTTGTGCCAGATTTTACTCAAAATAACTTTAAAGTGAGGACATGACAGTAATGCCTCCAACTTAAATATGTAAATATATTTCAGGATGTGGTTCATCCCTGGGAACAATAACTTTGGATCTGAAATAAACTGTTTAGGAAATATAGCTTTTGGGAAAAAAAGTGTCCTTGTGGCACAACTTTCTCCTGGTGTGGTGCATATTGCGCCTTTGGGGAAAACATGTTTGGGTAAATTGCGCCAGTGATCATTGAAGTAAAACAGAAGATTTTAATCTCATAAACTGTAATGTTATATAAAAGCAAGACAAATTGAATGAAAAAAAATATTAAGGTTTATTTAGATATTTTTACTACTGGCATAAGTCATATTTTCTAGTGTCTAGATTCTTGTTGACATATGTAGAATGCTGTCTGTCAATTATGTAACATATAAGAATAAAATGACTTGGGCCAATTTCTGGACATCCCATTGTGACTCAGGACACTTAAAAACTGAATAAAACTGCTCTTTAATAACATAATTCAAACTCTAAACACTGGAATCAGTGTGGTTCTACTGGTACAACCTAACCAAGGCCCTTTGGTATAAATGACCCCAGCCCTGCTTTTTTTAAAAACTTGCATGATCCAGCAGTTTAGAGTTAATATCATGCTAACTGTATAGACTCATTGTGTAGCCTACTTAAGTACTAAAGCACATGTGAAGGGTTTTCAAATGTGTCTATAATTGTTAAGACAAAATAATAAAAAAAAAACTAAATCACAGAAATTTTACTTTGAAAGGCAAAAAAAAACCCCAACAGTTTTTTGAGCTAAAATGTGCTTACCTCTTATGCTATGTCTCTCGCTTCTTTGCAAAATGAGTAAATTAAATGGCTCTTCAAAAATATGTGGTCACATGACCAATGTTGTTGTATGGTTTTTCTTGAAACAAAGGGTGGCACTACTTCCCCACTGGCACAAATCACCCCATTCTCCCCTATATTTGTTCAAACAAATGTACCTTTGGTTGTACCAGGCATTAAAATGAACAAGAAATTGAAGAAAACGTAGGGTGGTCTAGTAATTTTCCCTGTGACTGTATTATACAAAACAATTGAGTGAAGTTCAGTTTTGTTTCCAGTGGTCCTGGTGCTTTAATATTCTCATCATGTGCATGTTTACTTTCAACAGTCACCCCTCGTTTAAGAACTATGAGGTATGTTCTACGATGTCACCTTCCTACAGATTTCATTAAGCTTCATTTTGTTTAGTTTTGACTTTAATTTGTAATTCTAATCACATGCACTACAACACTACCAAGCTGATGTTTAGTTTTTATATGTTTTCTTTCTCAGTCAAATAAGTTCAGAGTCTCAGGGCTGGGCAAGAGAAAGAGGTCCAGGCTTCTCCTCCTTCACCGTAAGTAGCTCAGCTGTGATGATGACAAAGAACATTTATTTCAGTCTGAATTTTTGCCAGTATGGCTGTCAAATAGGCATTAAATTCTATTCTAAATAGTCTAATAAAGGCCTTAAAAAGTCTTAAATTTAAGTTGTAGAAACCTGTAGGAACCCTGTTTATACTTTTATGTCATTTATATGTTGTTAAATCTTTTGTGTCTTGTTTTTTTACACTATTGTCTTCTTGTTTTGCTGTTTATGTTTTTAATTAGTTTTATCTTTTATATCCTGTTTCATCTTTGATATCTTTAGGGGCCTGGAATGCAAGGTCCCTATTGTTTTTTGTTTGTTAATTATTATTATTACATGACACTTTGAACTGGATTTTGACCCCCTAAACATGCTCAAAAACTCACCAAATGTGGCACAGATTTCATGCCCGGTGAAAAATTTGATAAAATGTAAAATTAGCCCTATAGTTTAAAACCCGAGGGATTTTTGATTACGCACCTGAATCACTCCCCTTATGGTGAACAACTTCCAAGTGTACTCCATCACAGGCAGTCCATTTGTTTTTACGTACCAAACAAAAACTAAAACCAAACCATCCCATGGGTTTTTTTCTGAATTCCACGCAGAAGCAAGAAGCAGTGAAGCCATTTGTGTTTGTTTCTGTGGCAGTCATACTGCAGCTGTATGGAATTCTGAAAAAAACTGGAGTTGTAAGTGATACTAAGGCTATCAGTAGGGTTTTACAGATTTGATAAAAAAATTGGTGACGAACATCAAACGCACTTTTTGATGCTTGTAATTTTATACTTTTACTAGCGAAGTATCTAATATGCGCTTATCTTATGAAAAAGTATTGTAGTTTGTGGTATTGGTGTTTTTAGTTGAGCAAAAGATGTGAATACTTCTTCCATCGCAAAGTAGAAGTATGTGTGGAGTAAATATACTGAATGTATATAGACCATAGGATGTATATGGAAGAGGATTCTGAAGGTCCAATATGTTTTTTGTATTATTGTTAGAATTCTGACTTTTTTTCTCAATAATAATAAATATAGACAGACAGATAGATAGACAGACAGATAGATAGAGAGAGAGAGGACCTTAATTTTTTTCCCAGTGGCCCTAATCCTCTTCCGTAGTATCTTCCATGTATGATGTTGGAACAGAATTTTCCTTTATTGCAGACATAAATGTGCTGAGTTTTAAACCTAATGTTACCAAAGTGTTTACGGTTAAAGTGTCGAGAATACTTTCCTGTAGTTCTCATCAACCACATGACACCGTCTGTCCCATCGCATGGAATTTGTTCAGAAGGTGGGGAGTTTCCATCGTCTGGATAATCAGGGAAACAGGGAGAGACACAGCAGCTGAGGAAACACCAGTCACTGATAATAACAGGGAGATGTGGTTGGAAATTTTGAAAAAACAGTAAAAGGGTTTCTGACATCGAATTTTTTTTTTTTTTTTTCGTTTTTGCCAGACTCCTACTTTTTAGAGGAATAATGAATTCCTTGATATAAAAGAAAAAGGTCCTTTGTAGCAGGAGCTCTAAACACTTTTCATTCACTCATGACCTCGTTTCCTCCAAATCAATTTTGAGGAGACTTTTGTTGTGAAACTAACTAATACTTTGACACTGAAAAGTTGTTAGAAATATATTTTATCTTACTGATTCATCCCTAACTATTAAAAAAATCCATGTTTTTTTCAGACTCCTGGATCAGTAGCTTCCATTTCCAGCCATAGTTCCCTTCACGAACATGTACACAGTAAGTGTATTTAACAGCTACTGCTCTCATAATTTTATTAATTAAGACCCAGCACTACTTTTGTGTCAGTTCCCAAATGAAATTTTATTAATATTTAACCTATTTTAACCCATAAAGACCCAAACATCCACCATCTATCAAATTCATCTACTGATATGAACTGTTAAATCCCTGTACTAATCCATGTAAATATTTGGTGTAAAATACAGTTATTCATTTTTTTATGGTCATCAGATATGACATTTGGACATTCAGTGGCTCCATAGTTACCGTGGAAACACTGTCATCTTCTACACATTGATTCACCAGTAAAACCCATGGAGTTGGATCAATGACAGTGGATGGACACACTAGGTTTATGTTCAGTTAATGATAGATTTAACTAAAAAAAGTCACTTTTTCTTCAGGTTTCTCAGTTTTTGATATAATAATCCTCAGCTTTACTCTAAACTTTTATGAACAGCTACATGATTAGTAAATTAAATGTTGGAAAATACCAGATTTTCACTGAAAAAATAAAATACACAAGAGAATATTACAATAAATGGTGATAAATTGCTTAAGGATGGTTAAATACAGAGGAAAATATATTTGGGAAGTGCCACGAATGTAACACTGGGTCCTAATGGGTTAAACTTAATGGAATCTGTTTATTCAACTGAGAAATGAAACGTCATGTAATATACTAAAGCATTTATCCTGTTTCTCAATCAAAACAGGAACATCTCCATCCTTTACCACCCCTATCAGGTAAGAAAAGCTTAATAAATAGCTCCTGCCGGGGAGTGTTCCATCACAGTAATGTCTGAATTGAGGGTATTAACACCAAATTCCTATTATCCTCAGAACTCAGGGTCAGACTCCTCAGGTTTTCCAGTTCCAGTTCATGAATGGATTATCAGTACAGTCACCCAGACCTTGATTGAAGTCACATTCATTATCAGCATTTGTGTAGATAAACTTTACCACTGAGTGTTTTTTATCAGTATAAATGTCACTTTCCTACATCTTTTTTTAGAGAATTAAACTACTGTATATAATCATAGAGGGATTTATGGTCAGCTATTTCTTTTTGCTTAAAAAAATCAGTTTTTCATGCAGTGGTCAATATTGAGATTTTGGGCTAGTTTACTCCTTTAACACATGTTGGTTCAAGCTGTTATAAAGAAAACATTGAAAATAAACATTAAGATACTTATTTTATTACAGTTTGTTTACTTGCGGCAGTAAGTTTCTCCCAAATTTACCAGGTTAGTATTCCAACGTGTCATGTCAAGTTTCGTCTGTTTACTGAAGTCTGATGACTGGTATCACCTATGTACATCAATCTTTACACTTGTACAATTATCAGCAATTCTGAAGATACTTACGGAGGGATTTATTAATAAATCATTCCTGGCCTGATTTATGTGACATTTTAATAAAACAAAATTTTGCAAAAATCAGATTTTTTTTAAGGCCATGGACAGTATATTTTGTATGACGGTGTAGTAGGGCCACATAAGAAAATAAAATCGTTTGTCACTATGAGAATAAAGTTGTACTATGTTGAGAATAAAGTCATAATATAATGAGAATAAAGTCGTAGTTTTAAAATACTCATTGTTTAATGAAATTGTCATATTTTTATGAGATTAAAGTCATAATATTTCGAGAATAAAGTCATAATATAATGAGAATAAAGTTATAGTTTTCAAAAATTCATTATTTAATGAAAACAATGTTGTATTTTGATGAGAGGGGGATAGCGTCCCAGCAATCTGGTCTGTCCAGTTCAACAGAGGTGACGTTCCTGTGTCGCTTGTTGCGTTGGCTGTAACTGGAAACTGTCAAATTTATTTTCAAAATATTATGACTTTAATCTCATAAAATGACATTATTTTCATTAAATGAGTTTTTTGAAAACTACGACTTTATTCTCGTAGTGACAATTTTATTTTTATATGAGGCCCTGATACACCATTGTAAGTTTGATTTCCTAGGTATTGAAAGCAGATATCCTTAAATTCCTTTTTTTTTCATCTTGTGCGTAAACAAAATGAAGAAATAATTTTACACCTTATCATATGTTTAGATTTATCTACTGAAAATATATGCAAAATTGCGCATATTTAATGAAATACTAATTTGCATCATTTAACAAATTTTAAAAAATTGCAATATTTATTTTTTTTTACACTTGTGTTAAATCACTCAACTGAGGAAGTTTCATGGTGATATGTAGTATTTTAAAATGTTACCCCATTTACCTTGAGTCTCGCCTAAAGCTTTTGTTTTACCTCTTGTGGAGATTTTCACAGCCACTCATGAGTTTGACCCCATAAAAAATCACATTTGTTAATACCATTCACTTGGTTTCATGACAGAAAAAGCAGGTTCCACACCATTACAAAAGCAAATCTTTTACTGGTTTCCAGTGACAGTTGTGCAAACGAGAGAAAAAAAAAACTGCACCAGGAAAAAACACATTAAAAAACATCAGGAAAAGAGGAGCACAGCGCTACACTTAATGTTTCTAACGACGACTAGAATGAAAACTGTAGCACTACCCACTGCTTTGTCAACATGCTGGTCATCCAACCTTTGTCCAGACATTTTCATGAACTTATTCCTTCCTGTACGTCAGTAGAAGTGTGGAGGGAGGACCTTTTTCCTCTTACATAACTTGAAATAAATGACCTACATGTACTTCGTACCTGGATCTGAAATGTCTAGTCTTTGATTCATAATCAGCTAAGAATTCTACTTTAACTTTAAAACTCAATACAGACATACTTGAGCACAGACAAATACAAACTCCAATGTTTTAATTCTAGTTTCCTTTTTTTTTTTACTCGAGCTGAGGACACACGGATTTCCTCCCTCTATTTATATCTTATCAAGTAGCTTAATTTTGTCCCTACTCACTTCAGTGAAACATTGGTTTTCATATTCTGCAACGGTGCAGGGTTCCCACACATTTACACAAAGAAAATCTCAAAACGTTTCCCTGACTTTTCAAGGACCAATAATAAAATTACCATGAGAGTAACATGATTAAAGCTAAATTACTGTATTAAATCTAAATAGTGAACTTCATCACTCTCTAAATGTTGAATATTTTCACATTAAATATTGAGAAAAACAATGAAGCTAGTAAACTATTGTAATACAGATTCAAAATTTAAGCAAAAATGCAGTTTTAATCCAAAAAAAATAACAGTATTAACTTATCCCAGCACTGAAACCCTCCACAAACTTAAGAAAACCACAAGATCAATTCTATTTTTTTTAACATTACAGATTTTCTCAAAAAGAAAAAGTGATAAAATATCAGATTTGAATTGCTTTCGAGTTGTTTGGGGGGGGGGGAATCAGTGACATTTAGAGGTCTAAATGTCAGATTTCTCCTAAATATGGGAGTTTTTATCTCTAAAAATTAGATTTAAAAATGTCATGCCTTTTTTTATCGTTTTCGTGAACGTGCTGACCCCGACCAGCCATTGTCAACATGTCGGATGCAGAGAAATGGGCATGAATAAGACTAGACTTAGGTCGGATGACTCAGCCAAAGTATTTCTGAAATGGTGAGGCCTGTGTGGCGCTTCTGTTTAGCAGCATCAGGTATCTACGATATGATCTGAAGCGTGACAGATCATTCACAAGCGATACGATAAAGTGAGGAGAGGATACTGTGGAACTGGACACCTTTCAAACACTAGTACAAACTGAATTAATGAACGCAAAGGTTTAAGTTTGCATTCATGACATCTGTATAATGTTAATGTGACTTGTGTATGGGCTGAAAGATGTGCCATCAGAAACTGAATTTGAATCATTTATATTTGAATTTCAATCTCTAAACTTGAAGAATCACATTGAAAAACTGGATTTGAATCACATAATTCAAACTGGTGTTGTTTAATTTGAATCACTGCATTGACAAACTGGATCTGAATGGTAGAATTTGAAATTGCATTTATTTATTTGGAACTGAAGTCCAATAAACTTGAAACTGAATGTAAGAATATGAAATTTAATTCAGTTTCTCTGAAAGTATATTTGATCCTCACTGGAAATTCAGCTCTACATATTTCAAATTCAACTATATATTTTCCAATTCAGTACTCACAATTCAAATTTAACTATATTTCAAATTCAACTCTGTGTTTTCATATTAAGTTCTCAATTTAAATTCAACCCTATATATTTTCAAATTCAACTATGTTTTCATATTCAAGTCTATATATTTTTATGTTCTCACAATTCAACTTCAACTCTATATTTTTATATTCGTCTATGTATTTTTGTATTTTCTCACAATTCAACTTTAACTGTATATATTTCAAATTCAAGTCTATATATTTTCAAATTCAGTTCTCTGAATTTGAAAATATGTAGTTAAATTTTCAGCGAGGATCAAATATAGTTTCAGAGAAACTGAATTAAATTTCTTAATCTTACATTCAGTTTTACATTTATTGGACTTCTGTTCCAAACAAATAAATTAAATTTCAAATTATACTATTCAGATCCATTCTGTCAATGCAATGATTCAAATCAAACAATACAAATTCGAATTATGTGATGCAGATTCAATCCAACTATTCAAGTTTAGCAATGGAAATTCACATGTAAATGATTCAAATTCAGTTTCTGGTGCCGTACTTCAACCCATACTTGAGCCTTTCCACTGTTAAAGGTACATGATGTATGTGATGAAGTGAAATGATTTCAAGGACAGAATCAGGGAATGTGTTAAGTAAAATGTTAAGATAAGTTTTTATTTTTTGTCATGCTGTTTTAAGATGCATGGGTTTTCAGTGTTAATGATCAAAAATGACAATATTTAGTTTGAAATAGATGTTTTTAAGAATCTGTTTTAATCAGCATAACGGCAGCAGGCTCTAAAACCAAAGTACAGGATGTCATTCTAAAGTGTACATGTCCAGTGTGCTTTTTTAATGACAACGAATTACTGTTTGTACGGGAATGAATACACACAGTGATCAGTAACTAAATTAGTCAACACATATTCTTCCAGAGCAGTCACTTGTCTGCTATCGTCAGGTACCAAAAAAAAAAAAAAGTACAACTGTTTAAATTATTCTGCTACAGTAAACATACTAAAAAAAAAAAATCCATAGTAGTGATAATCTAAAGAAAAATATTCTCAAAAATATAGCAAACCAGTGTAAAAGTTACCGTCATATTTACAACAACACGGGCAGCACAAATATAATTCGTGTCCAAATATATTAGAATAAGCAGGAAATGCAGTATATATAAAAACCACAAACCTCACACTAGGCTTGTTCTGGGAAGACCATATTTTAGAAACCTGCTACAATTAAAGCAATTTAAACCCAAGTAAAATGTACATACTGACGGAAAGGATGTGTGGAGCGCTGCACGGGGTTTTATAATGTCCAAATGTGGTTCCAGTGTCCTACTCAGTGACAATAGGATTTTTGTCAGGCTCCACCGCATCCTGAGCTGCGAACCAATCGCGCACTTGCTGGTAGCTCATTTTGGATTTCTTGCAAAGAGAGTCAAGGTCTTTTTCATGTAGTGCGCCTGTTGAATTGTAATAAGTGAGCAGCGGCTGGATATCGGGGGAATCTGTGCTTGTTCCATTGGCTTGAGATCTGCGTTTACGACTACCCCCAACTCCGTTCGGTAAACCACTACCGCTTTGCTGGGCGGCGAGTTCTGCCAAAAACTGATCTCGGACCCCCTTCACCCATCGCAGTTGGCCATTTTTAACAGCATAGCGCGTATCTCCGAACCACTGAATGACGTCGGCCCGGGGTAAACCTGTAAGTTTGACTAGTTCGGTGTACTCTTCGCTCTTGGGCCACTGGCAGCGTAAGAAATGCTGCTTTAAAACGTCCAGCTGCTGCTTGGTCTTCCGTGGTCGCCCGCCAGAAGTGAGGGCGGGTGATGTGGAAGAGGAGGCTGCCGGGGGAGTTTGCAATGGACTGGTTTTGGCTGGGTGGATCGACTTCTTTGATGTGGCAACGCTGTTTGGAGGTCGTTTAACGGGTGAGACTGTCGGGATTGGGCTCTCAGAGGGGGAGGAGTCAGGAGAGCATTTTATAACACTTGAAACATCTGGCTCAGTCTTGCAGGGCTTGGTCAGTTGCAACGGTTCGTCACTTTGCTCCTCGTCTTTGAAACTATCCCCGTCTCCAGAGAGCTCTTCTGTGTCATCATACCCTTCTGCTTCGAGAACCCTCTCACCAAACGCTTCCAAGCTGTTTGACAGGAACGTCTGAAAGAAATGTGAATTCTTCATTTCACCACCCTTGATGCCGTTTTGTCGAGTCTTTTGAGAGATAAGCGGAAGAGGTTGATTTAGTTGATCAAGTTTGTCTCCAACAACAGTGGGGGGGTGAGAAAAGGTCTGGGCTGCTGCCAGGCTTCCTCTGCCAACCCTAAGCTGGTAGCGGCTGTCGCTGAACCATTTACGGATGTCATTGCGGGTCAGCCCAGTTTCTTCCTGCAGACGTCTGAGCTCAGCCTCCGCGGGCCAATTCTCCTTCAGGAAGCTCTTACGAAGGGCAGCGAGTTGAGCTTTGGACTTTTTGTAACGGCTGTGGCGGAGCTGTTGGGAAGATGACTCTGAAAGGTCAAGGGACACATCGGTTGCAGCGCTTTCTTGCTTATCTACTGGCGAGCGGTAATAGTATGAATCCTGAGGGGGAGGGAGAGTCGAGCTGAAACACGGGGTAGAGGGTTTGGCTGGTTTATAGGAATCCGGTGACTCACACTTTGGTTTCTTTTTAGGAATATTGAAACTGGAGAACGAAGCCTCTACTTCATCACTAGCCTCACTCATAGCGTCATCACAGCTTTTGCCCTTGCTCTTTAATCCCGGCCCGTCCTCGTATATTTCAGGCGAATCATTATAAAGGTCAGGGACGGACAGCTTCCGCCTCGTCTCCTCAATCTCCTCTGAGGACCAGCTGATGCCATATTTAATTCTCTGAACCATAAACCACACCTTAACTTTGTCTAGAGGCAAGGCACAAACCCTGGCCAGGGTGTTAACGTCACGGGACGACGGGTACGGGAATAAATTAAAGGCTTGTACCAGTTCTGGGATACCGTCGAGTTCACGGGTCTGGTCTGATTGCGTCCATACTAATTTCAGCCCCTCTGAAACTAGAGGCAGGCACACGACTGAATTGTGGTTAGTGGTGAAACTAGCTACACCACCTGCGTTTCCGTCAGCAGAGTTGGTAGAGTGATGCAAATCCTTTGGGGTTCGCTTAGCTTCATGTGTTCGCACAAATTCTGTCTCCTTGCTTTTAATCGACTCCTCCAGATCCTGGTGTTTTTCAGCTCTGCCGTTGCGGTCGTTGTAGGTTGCCATCTGGGATTATCAAAGAAGCTTTCACCTACAAAAAACAAAGAACACATTTAGTTGCTGATGTTTTTATTTATCTCAGCAACTAACAATGATTTTAATAATTGATTCATTTGTAGATTATTTTAATGACTAATTGATTCATCGGATAAACACAAAAGACTCAATTTGCAGAGGAGTCATGTGATGGAGCGGCTGTAGGCGCCTTTTTTTCCCTTCTCACTGTTGGGGGAGGTGGCATGTGTCACTAATGATTAAATCCCTGCACTAGCCCACTACCTAGATTTGTTATGGCTAGACGAGCAAGCTATAATCTTCAAACAGCTCCGGTTATAGGCTATAAAGCAAGCATTGTATGTTTTAGTTCCAGTCAACGATGGGTAATATTTTATATGAGTCTAGTGGCCTGATAAATGGAGATGTTTTAATTAAAACAATGGTGTCTAACTAGCTAGTGGGCTCGAGTAATCACGTAACCACGGTAACCTATCTTAAAGCTGCATATGACCAATTTTTCATTAAATCTGTAAAACCCTAGTCATAGCCTAAGTACCATAAATCCATAAGTCTTTCTGTGATGAAGAATTACATACCTTAATCCTCACAGTGAATAACTTTGAAGTTTACTCTACCATTAACAAAGTCTGCATGTTTACAAACATAACTGGCATTGGGTATTTCCAGAAATTTGTCATGGTGTTGCATTGTGGGAAGCGTAGTTCCATACAGAGAGAACCCGCTGGGTTTCACTTGGTTGATGTTTTTTTTGCTGCTGCTACTGTGGCTGCGTGGAGCTACACTAGCCACAATGCAATGCCGCGACAAATTTCCGGAAATGCCCAAGCCACCCACAAGCTCTCTTTGTAAACATGTGGACTTCTTTATGATGGAGTACACTTCGAAGTTGTTCACTGTGACTGAAGAGATAAAGGTGCGTAATCACAAAAAGACTTACAGATTTGTGATATTACTATGACTTGGGTTTTAGAGATTTGATGAAAAATTGGTGACGAAAGTCTAATGCAGTTTTAAGCTAGGTTTCCAATTTTTTCCCAGTGGCCACAGCAGCCCCATTTGCCCAAAACGTCTTGAAGCGTGGGATTTTGGGCTTTTTTTCTTCCATATTCCAGTTACGTTACATAAACGGCACGCTACGTTTGGGCCAAACAGATGGCTCGACAAAACACCAGCATCCGAAGCCTCAATCAGCCATCCTAATCTGTGTTGTTTTCAGCGTGCAGGTACGCCTCAATAGTAACGTGCTCAAGACCCAATGAATCAACTGCCGAATTTGTTGCCAACTCTTTTAAGAATTGATTTGGATTGATTTAATCGATTTGTTGTTACAGGACTAATCTCAGAGTCGGTGTGATTTCACTGATAATGTCATGGAAGGGGACAGGAAGCGCACAATCTCTGACGTCTCCAGAACTTTTCGTTTTTGTTCTCGTTCCTTTTGAAAGTGAATTATCCGACAGCTGGTTCCCCGTCCCCTCTTCCCCCTCCCCCCCTCAACTTTTCACTCCTTATTCTGAACTCCCAGTAAAACTAGTCGTATACCCCTGTGTCCAGACTGAGCTCCCCTCCCCCAGAGCGTGGTCGTGGTGGCGGCGGCTGACTTTTGTTATGTGTGAGTAGGGGAGTGGGGGGGACCGGTCGTCAAAAGGGTGGGGGCGTGGGGAAGAGGGATTCATAAGAAACCCATCACGGTCTAGTTTCTCACCCCTTCCCAGCCTGGCTTTGTTCCACTTCCAAGTTCTCTGCGTTGAAAAAAGATGAGCGAAGCCTCGTTACAAAGGCAGACACCACAAGAGAAACCTGCGGAAAGAAAAAAAAATATGATGGTTAAGTGTGAGTCTAGACACACTGCCTCTTCAACACCACAGTAAAACAAACATGCATCATCTTATTTCCTCAGCAACAGGTGTTAAACATATGGAAACCCTGTTACTGTCACAGTAAACTCATTGGATTCCAGTGTAGTTTCTGTAAAAAATACCAACACTCTCTGTTTTGAGCTGGACTTTCCTATTTGGGACAGCTGAGGAAACGCTGATTATTTAGTTGGAGATTACGCCATGGCTGATGACTTAAGTCGCTTGAGTCACGCAAGAAATGTTCAAGTGTACAAAAACATTAGCCAAGAACTGGGAAAACATAATGTTAGTCATGTCGGACGCGGTGAGAGGAGCGGTTTAGGGATAATCCAAGGGCCTTTTCAGCGGTTTTTTTGTCCTTAAACACACTACAAGGGCTTAAACAATGTGACTGTGTTTGGTGTAAGAATAACAAAAGGCTGAAAAGTTGCTGTGGGTACCCGGTGACAATAGCAGACCAGCGTCTCCCCCCCCTTATGGCGTACTAAGTAAAACGCTTCTCTTTGCACAGGCGCACTCCGCCGTCAGACACGCTTCACTGAAACGTAAAAATAAACTTACCGAAAATGTCCAAACAACCCTTTCTCCCCGGGATCGGCGAGAGCCAGACGGGAACAAAAGAAATCCTCAAACCCCCCGTATCCCGGTCCGCTTTTAACGGCCGAACTTTGGGGAAAGAGCAGCGAAACAATACCGTCCGTCTGCCTGTTTGACCCTTGTCTTATTTATCAAGTATCTCGACGGATTACGGTCGAGATACAAAGATGCGACGCGACCAAGTTTGTCGCCCGTCGGAAGAGTTGAGTGTTGGGCCGATTCCTGTCCCGGGAAGAGCCGGCGGATCCAGTCCGGGAGGTTTGGGTCTGGATGTGAGTGCCGTTACTTCGTCCGCTCCGGCCAGTCCGTTGTTGCTTTTGTTCTTCAACTGAGAAGTGTTTCCCCTGTCCGGCCAGATCGAGGCTAGGCGGAGCTGAGGACCAGGAAGCCCACAAGGCCCGACCGACTCTCCCACGATGACGGAGCGGGCTGGGGGCGTGGCCGTCTGGCGGAGCGGCCCGCGGATTGGACGGAGGAGGCGCTTGTATAATGAATGTGTGCCAGTAGTTTTAAGTCCAAGCCCTGGATCCGCCTCCGTAAACCGGAGACAAACATACGGATCTGGACCGTGGATCAGCATGGGCTTAGGTCACTATCAGTTGATTGATCACATTGGTTTATGTCGAGCTTGTGCACTTCATGTATAAGCACAGACTGTCATGATTAGGAGATATTATCACATTTATTATTAATTTTACTTATAGCAAATATTAAGTGCATATAAATATTATAGTTTAATTATGTAAATGTAAATTGTGTGTGTGAGGTGATTATAAAAGTGTATAGTCATGGTTTGGATGTATTTGTTATTGTAAAGAAGTGTGTCAGCAAAGCAAAAGAAGCTGAATTGATTTAATTATTGTTTTGTGAAAAGGGAGTGGGATAAGTTATACTTCTTCCCACTCCTTTTTGAGTGCCCACAATTTTGTTTGTGTTGTATTATTCTTTGTTAGTGGATGATTCATGTGCTTGAAATAAAAACTAAACTAAACAAATACTACATCAATTCACAATAATAGAAATAACATAACATCTACAGGGATCCTACACAAGTATGGAAAGTATAGAAAAGTATGGAATTTGTTTTTATGAATTTGCAAGTATGGAAAAGTATGGAAAATGGAAACAAATGTATGGAAACTGTTACCACTGTTGTATTTTTTAAAATATGAAATTATCATTATCAACAAAAAACTCATGATGTGTAAATGTTACTTCTCTGACGACTGGCTCATAAATACCAAATATAATGACTGGTTGGCTAAAGATCTGAATGAATAAAGAAAGATAATTGCAGACTTTGTGTGAAATCGCAACTTAAAATACAAAAGCCATGCATTGAATTTATCTGGGTTTAGTCTGTATTTGTTTGTATGAGCTACAGCACTTAGGTATAATCTTCATGAAATTATTTGGTGACATAATGGCATACATATTCAGAATAATGAAAACAAACTATCAATTCCATTATTTACTTACATTATACATATCTATTTACTCAAATGTCACAAGTTATTTGAATTTTTTACCAAGACATCTGAAAATTAGGGTCTGAAAAAGTATGGAATTCTGACATTTCAAATGTGTAGGAACCCTGCATCCACATAATATATACATTTCATTATATATACATAAATATACATAGGGAAAAACTTGTTGGAAACACACCAAATACACCAAGCTAACTTTAAACACAACATACAAAACACAAATGTGCCTAATAAAGAGAAAAATACCAATAAAACACAACAAAATGTAGACACCAAGACAATGTAATATCCATAATATTATGTATACACAATATACATAAACGCATACAATAATTCACTATAATATACAACCCCAGTAGGCCAGAAGGGAGTGAGAGGAAGTAAAACTTATTGACTCCCACCTCCAGTTTCACTACTTAAACTCATAAAGTTGCAATTATATTCATGAAATTATTTGTAAACATGCATTAGTACGCCAAAACTAACTTTAAAACAACATACTGCACACAAATGTACCCAATAAGGAGAAAATAATAAAACAAAACCAATAATAAGCACCTAAAATAAATATTGTAAAAATGTAAGTTTATATAATAATTTTTTACTGTGTTTATTGACTATAAATGAAAAGCAAAGAACAAAAATACACAAAAAGAAGAGACCAAAGAACAAAAAGAAGTTGTGGTAGAATGAAAGTGCTTTATCTTTTCTCAGAAGTGTTAAATGTACACATACTACTGAAGAAGTAAAAGTGCAGATAAGGGTGACAAGCAAAACAAACAGATCATAAATGAAGAGAATGTTCAGGAAAACCTTCGCAACAAAATGGTAAAATTAACTATTTCACTCTTAGTAATAAGGACTAAAATAGCAATAATTAATACAATTATATTAACTCATCTATACAATGTCGCTTCTTATATTTGATCAACAAATATTTTAACTGGATAATACATCTGATGATTTAAAACCAACTCGGTGTTATTAATGTGTATTTTTTTTTATTTTATTCGCATTCTGTTCATTCATTGTGTTCATTGTTTTAGTAATTTTTGTTCATTTTCAGATTTTATCAAAAGTTTTGTTCAGTTTTGTTGAATTATTCTCTAAATATTTTTTTTATTTCGTTGTCCACATTTAGCACTTTTAATTTTATTGATTATTTTAAAAATAATTTTATTGATTGTTTTGTAAATTTTCTGGCCATTTTGTTGTTTTTTGGCAATTTTTGGTTGTTTTTCATTTTATTATTTTGGGGTTTTTTTTCCCCATCTTTTTTTGCACAATTATTGTTTATATTGTTTGGTTTCATTTTATTGATTTATTTCATTCATTTTGTGTTATTTATTCAAGGTTCAAAGTACATTGTATTGTCTCGTGTGGGAGAAATTTGGCTTGGATAGGGCACAGGCAAACTGCACTGCAACACAAAAGACAGAACACATACTACTAAAAGCACATCAAATACATGACCTATAATAAATAAATTAAAATACATTTAAAAAAAAAAACAACCCTAAAATGCATATTCATTGTGTATTTATTTTTCTGATGTACTTGTTATGCTGTCCATGGAGATGAAATGTTGTGAAACGGCGTCTGTCACAACATGGAAGTCAAAACAAACACTGTTTGTGCAAATTCCACTCTTATTAAACTTTTTTTTTTTTTTTTCCTTTTTTGTCATTAGCAGACAGAGAAAATGCCAACTAGTGTAAACTCAGTGTTAGGAGACACAATGTACTTGTGTTTTTTGGTCAACATCATTAGTTAAAAGACATTACATCAACTGTAACTCCACCACATTTGACTTGATCGGATGTGGTCGCCCCGTTTGGACATTTTGAGATCTTCTGCTTCATTAAAATAAAACATATGAGGACTTCCTGTAACATTACGGCAGATTTTCCTCCAGTGACCTAACTTCCTCTAAAGTCTAATGTCTCCAAGACTCCGGGAACAAACATTACGAACCTGATCAACATGTTATGTGTCTTTGAGCTCCAGATTTGCTGTATCTAATAAATGGGTCATGCATTCAGCATCTGTTCTTTCAGCCTGTTAGATTTGTCTGTACTGTAAACAAGCGATAGTGTGTCCTTCATGTTCAGCGCTTATCTGCTTCAAAACAGCTTTAAGATTTTACATCACATCAAAACATATGCTTTTAAGAGTACTGATCGAACAGTGAAGACGGGATGTACGTGTAAATATACCGAAACTACAGGATTAAGGATTATACCCTCTACTACCACTTTATTTAATAAAAGTGAATGAGAAGGATAAACCAGAGTGAGTTACACCTTCTTTATTTACTTGATTGGTCAAATATAATTGGGTTGTTTATATACGTTACATACAGAAGAAATATAAGCGTTTTTTCCTTTATTACTTTCATTTCAATAAAATACATTTAACCCTTTCCCCCATAAAGACAACATTTGACGACGCCACCGTACCCTTAATGACGAGTTTTGACACCTCTGTTGTATCACTAAAGACATGATTTGATGACTATTAGGACAGGTTCTCTTTTTCAAATGTAACGGATGCTGTGATAGGTGGAGGTGACCACAACTCATACTAGGACAACCAATAGAATTAAATAATACATTTTCTTTTTTTCTGGTTTTTTTTTTCATTATTT
>JAPTGZ010000010.1:33546720-33561416 GCA_029814645.1 Fowleria isostigma | reverse complement strand
CCTTAAACTTGTATAGTTGCAATTATATCAGAGAAATTAGTTGTAAACATGCATTAGTACACCAAAAGTAACTTTAACACAACATACAGAGCACAAATGTACCCAATAAAGTCAATAATGTCGATAAATAGAATAAAAAATAAGAAAAAACACAAAAAACAAACAAGATTCTGTTTATTCCATCATTTATGGTCTATTTTTTATGCATGTATTTCTTTATGATTTAAAAAAAAAAAAGATTATTATCGGTTTTGTTTTGCAGGTACACGGTGTGCATCTGATCGATTGCTATCAGATTTGTCAGGTTAGTGTCCAGTATGCGCAGCCTACGAGGTCACTGTGTTTTGGAGAAAATCAACATTGCGCAGATATTACGCAAAGTCAGTCATTTCCGCAATAAAATATCAACATGTATGTTTTTGTCGTATGTATGAAGTATTAACATAATCAAAAGTCATTAGAATATATTATGTTAGTTGTAAGTGTACAAAATCGTAGTATTTTCTGTAATTTTTTTCCAGGGGGAAGTCGTCGTCGGTGACGGTCGAGGGAAGGCGTTGCTCGCTCGCGCTGGGAACTGACTAGAGGAACGGAAAATGGCGGATCTCGAAGACGTTACGCTGGACGGGAGACCGCTCCAGTCCCTTCGAGTAGCAGATTTAAAAGCTGCCCTCGAGGAGCGAGGACTTTCAAAAAGCGGACAGAAGAATGCTCTCATTAAAAGACTCAAGGGGGTGAGTTTTGTCGTGGAATGAGCGGCTACGGCTGCTGCGGGCTAACGTGAACGGTTAGACGGGCTGATGCTCTCTCGAGGGCCGACAACTGAGTATCGTTACTACTGAGCGGCGTAGTGGAGTTACCGCGGTTAACGGGCACTTGCAGACTGGAAACATGCTTATTTGCACCACCCTGTCGTCGAGTAGTATTTCCCCCAAGCGGAAACACCCCCCTGTACCCAGAGCCGGAGTTGAGTCAACTTGGTGGCTATTCGCAAAGTGTGTGTCGGACTGATGTTGTCCTGTTAGCATGTTAGCTCCGTCGGCTAACGCTTTGAGTTTAGCAGTGGCCTTAGCTAAGCCTGGTTTGCCGCTGTCGATCTTACCGCTTTAGCACTGTCTGTACCATGCTCTGTTCTAATGCACGAGTGTCTGTTGTAGGTTTGTTACACAAGTTATTTGTTAACTAAAGTGTGCTTATCGGATATCTAACGTCACCCAGCAGAATGCACAGTGCTGAACGTGCTCAGGAGAATAGTTTTCCTGAAATTGTGCCCCTGGCCTGTGATTGTACATATGCCTCAAATGTGTTTGTTTACATTGCGACACGCCATTCAACCCCTGTCTATTCCGCAGCTCCAGCATTCATGTGTGTTTTTTGTAGTCTGGCTACTATTTGCCCGCTCAACTGAGCCAACAGAGCAAGTGTTTACATTTATTTGACAGGGTTTTGTGTTTGTCTCAACCCCGTGGAGATTCAGACACTTTGCTCTGAAGTTACACAAATAAAACCCCATAAAGTTTACTCTACTGCAGGGTCTCAAACTCATTTTGGGTCAGGGGCCACATGTAGCCCGGCCGGATCAGTAAAAGAATGACATAACCTATAAATAATGACAATTCCCAAGTTTTCTCTCTTTGTTTTAGCGCAAAAAACCTTCATTAAATTGTGAAAAATGTATATTTTACCAATAAATAAATAAATAATAAAAATGTGGGATATCCTGAAAAAGAAATTAGAAAAAAATGTGTAATTTGACAATATTATGCCACAACTTATTTATATATGTGCATTACATACAAAGTTACACAAACGTGGTAACAAGCATAACATTTTTAAAATCGTACATTTCAGGTTAACATTTGTTTTTATTGGATAGTTTGTAAAAGTAAATATTTTCAGAGTGTATTTTTTTCACTTAATTTTTTTAAGTAATGTAAAGAAAATTCTACTTTTATTTTGATGCAGCGGTCCATCTTTTTACAGCTTCTCTCATTTTAGGAAAAGTCAAATGCAGAACAAAAATGGCCCCATCTTGTATAGTTTAAGTCAACGAAACTAAAGGCGGGTTCACAAATCATTGGTGAGCAAATGAATCAGAATGAATCAAATATTAACGTGTGTTTTTACAGCTTTCATAGATTTACTTATTTAAAAGGTGACAGTGTGTCTTGACGAACATGTGAATGTTAAAATGTCAGAATTAGCCAGTTTGCTTTACACCTGTAGTCCTTGGCAGGTCAGAATAAACGCAATAACAGAAGAAAAACAACCTAGCACAGCAGAACAGGCAATAGGTATCCATGGTACAATAAGAAAACACAGGACAATAAATAAATATAATAACATACAACATTAGTTAATGCACATATTGGTATGAAGTTAATGATCACAGGTCTGGCTTCTTTTAAGACCTTGTTTGAGAGGTTTGAATTCGAGCTGCTTGATATTGTCAAAACTTGTGATATGGATGTACAGCATTGCAATAATGATAATTTTGTGATATTTCTCGTTCACCTAAAGATTCCCGTATCATCTACTAGGAAAAAATTTATTTTTCTATACCAGGAAAACTATTGTGGTTGAGAAAACCACTCTGCTACCCCATGGCGTGTAAAACAGAAAGTTATTGGAAAAATAGAAGAAAATAAATTATTACACATCTTTATTGCAAAGGTGTGTAAATTACATCTTAGCAATATAAATATTGTACACTCCCTTATTGAAGTACTGATATTTTTGTGATATATTGTGCAGCCCTATTATTTACACACATGGTAAAAACTAAGAATATGTACAGCACACTAACAAGGCTCTCTGTGACTTACACTGAGTTCAGCTGCAGAGAAGCATGGTGCATCTCTGGTGCTGAATCCTAAAGTGGCTGTGTAAAATTCAAGTCAATTTCTGTCCTGTGGCTTTTCCTCGCACCCCATGTTTTGAGTGTGAAGAGCATGGTTTGTTATGTTCTGATGGACTAGGTGTGCATGTCAGTGTTACTTTATGGTCTTTGCATTGTTTGGGCATTTGGTTTGGCCAGTTAATTGGTGCTGATAGGATATTTTTGATCTTGTCTCAGTAGAGCTGATAGCATCCAATAGTAAAGTCTTGAGTGAAACTCCATACTTTGAGAGGAAAAAGGAGCTTATAAATAAAATAATTGTTTAAAAACATTGCCTTGATATTTTACAGTTGGCTCCCTCAGGTAACTGAAAAGTAGTGAGTATCTATCTATCTATCAGATAGCTCTACATTTATTTATTTACAATTTTAAGATTAACGTTCAGTGGCGCAGAACTCTATTCATTACTTTGACTTAAATGTTCAACTGTTTGTTATAAAGTCAAAATAGACCATATACCAACTTGTTTTGTTTCCAAGGGGTTATAAATCCAGTATTTGCTTTTTAATCTCATAAACTACCATTATTACACCTACCACCATGAGTAGGTCTCAATTATGTATCCTTTTCTAAATACTGAAAACTTACTTGTAAAATTCTGTAACCCCAAAATTAGGAAGTGATCATGCAGTGATGATGATATTACATGACACACAGAGACTTAAAATAGTGAATGAGGAATAGAGATAGTGTAAGTGTCATTACCTTTTTTTATATTTATACATAAACTTTGTCATTGTCAATGCTCTTGATATTTACTTTTAAGACTTTAAAAGTATACCTATTCTTTTTTTGCTTGACTAAAGCCTCTTGTCTTAATAACAGGCTCTCATGCTGGAGAATCTGCAGAGGACGTCCACCCCTCACATTGGACTTCAGCCAAACTCTCAGGTTTGTGTCTCAAAGATGCTTTTATGTTCATTTAAAAAAACAAAAACAACAACCTTTCCACTCAATGGAGTGATCTTTGAGGAATAGATAACAAAATGTACTTGAGGAAATAATGTAAATATCTGGAATAAGTATGTCTCCTTGAGGGCTTGGCACGTGTTTTCAGTAGTTTGTTTTTGTATTTAGATTGGTGAGGAAATGAGCCAGAACAGCTTCATAAAGCAGTATCTGGCGAAACAACAAGAGCTCCTGAGGCAGCGGCTGGAGAGAGAAGCTCGTGAAGCATATGATACTAATGGTGAGTTTTAGTTTAAATCCCACACTGCAACTAACCAAGTTACAGTGTGTGTGTGCGCTTGGTCTTGATATCATTTTGATGACTGCTTAATTTTATATTTTTCTAACAGAACAAGAGGATCATACAGAAGTTAATAACAGCACCTCATCCCTTTCACAAGGCCAGGTCAGTCATCATTTTGTTATCTTCTGTAATGGTGATCAGTCATGGATTTTCTCTTTATTTTTTGTTCAGACATGCCTAATTGATATTGATATATATATTTTTTTGGTAGGCTGTGAAACAGTGTGTCTTATTTTTACTATTTTAATCATAAATAACTGCAACATTGTGAGGATTTATTTGAAATGTATGGCAGTGTTTTGCATTCAACCTGTGTATTACAAAATGTTACAGATTATTACAAAGTTGTGTGTTGTTACTTAATTAAATGAAAATTCCATACATTTTCTTAGGTTATGAGACAATGCACTGTTTTTGTATGGTGCCATGCTACAAAGAATTCACTTGATAAGGATTGTTTTTGAGTAGACCTAGTGCTATGACAAACTAAGTCTTGGTTTTCTCTTGTATTGCCACCAGGATGGTGCAGCAGCACTGATTGACCAGCACAGGCCACCAGGCCCTTCTGGTGGAGATGCAATGTCAGGTGCAGTGAATGAGGGGATGAGTAACAGGAACCAGGATATTGACATGTCTCCTGCCTCTGGCTCCTTGACAATGCGTGTTGCCGACCACCGACTAGACAGGGGCCCAGCATCCAGTGATGTCGCTGGTGACAGTGACGATGAGGATAGCGAGGACGCAGAGGAAGACGGTGACGATGATGACTGGGAGGGCAGTATCCAGAGGCGGATCCCCAGAGAGCCAGCTAGAGGCCCCGTAGCCCGGGAGAGGTCTGGAGCATCTTGTCAACCCCAGCAGCAACACATCCCTTCCCTTTTGTCTCCTCAGCTCCGCCAGCCAACCCCTCCTCCCTCTCCACCACCAGAATTATCATTTCCTCTACCTGACACCCCTAAGCAGAGCCCCCCTAGTCCTGATGTAGCCCCACCTAGACGCTCACCCAGTTCTTCCAGCTCTGGATCCTCAAGCAGTGGCAGTCGTAGTAGCAGCCCAGAACCACATGGTGGGCACGCTGATCGCAAGCCCGGTCCCCTGACCCTTCTGGCGCTTAAAATGGAGTCGGAAGGCGCGTTTTCTGGAGCAGGGTGGCATGGCCGTGATGGTGATAGGCAAGATAACACTTCAGCCTCAGCCGCATTATTTCCTGGCAGAGGGCCTCCAGAGGGTTTAGTATCTGCCAATTCTCGCACAGCCACCACTACAGGCCATACCCCATTTCTAGGCACCAACCAAGGTGTCGCAGGAGCACATTCAGCCCATGCGCAAGTACCTGTGAGTGTGCTTAAGGCTAAAGAAGACAGGGCCAGAGAGAGGGAGGCTGAGATAGAAAGAGAAAAAGCTCTTGAGCTAGAAAGGCAGGAGAAACAGAGGAAACTTGAGCAAGAACGAGCAATGGAGGCAGAGCAGGAGAGACTGGAGCAGGAGCAGGCCTTAGAAAGAGAAAAAGCTTTGCAGAGAGAGAGAGAACTTGCTCTAGAAAAAGAGAGGCTGGAGAGGGAGCAGGCTTTGGCCAAAGAGAGAGAAGAACGAGAGAGGGCCCTCGAGCTGGAGAGGCAGAAGGAGCGAGAACGAGAAGAGAGGGAACAGCGAGAGAGGAAAGAAAAGGAGAGACTCAAAGCTCTGGAGCGAGAACGGCAGGCAAAAGAGAGGGCTCTTGAACAGGAAAGGTTAGAGAGGGAAAGAGCTTTGGAGGCTGAACGAAAGGAGATGGAGCGGATTGAGAGAGAAAAGGCTCTAGAAAGAGAGAGAATAGAAAGAGAGAAAGCTCTGGAGATGGAGAGGATAGAGAGAGAACGAGCCTTAGAGCAAGAGAGATTAGAACTTGAGAGGAAGGAAAAAGAGAGAATTGAGAGAGAGAAAGCTTTGGAGCAAGAGAGGAAGGAGAAAGAAAGGGAGGAACAGGAGCGCATGGAGAAGGAGAGAGCCGAAAAGGAGAGAAAAGAAAAAGAGAGGCTTGAGAAGGAGAGACTAGAGAGGGAGAGGCTTGAAAAGGAGAGACTAGAGAAGGAGAGGCTTGAAGAGGAGAGACTAGAGAAGGAGAGGCTTGAAAAGGAGAGACTAGAGAAGGAGAGGCTTGAAAAGGAGAGACTAGAGAAGGAGATGCTTGAAAAGGAGAGAATAGAGAAGGAGAGGCTTGAAAAGGAGAGAATAGAGAAGGAGCGGCTTGAAAAGGAGAGACTAGAAAAGGAGAGACTAGAAAAGGAGAGGCTTGAAAAGGAGAGACTAGAAAAGGAGAGGCTTGAAAAGGAGAAACTAGAGAAGGAGAGGCTAGAAAAGGAGAGACTAGAAAAGGAGAGGCTTGAAAAGGAGAAGCTTGAAAAGGAGAGACTAGAAAAGGAGAGGCTTGAAAAGGAGAGATTAGAAAAGGAGAGACTAGAGAAGGAGAGGCTTGAAAAGGAGAGGCTAGAAAAGGAGAAACTCGAGAAGGAGAGGCTTGAAAAGGAGAGACTAGAGAAGGAGAAACTAGAGAAGGAGAGGCTTGAAAAGGAGAGACAGGAGAAGGAGAGGCTTGAAAAGGAGAGACAAGAGAAGGAGAGGCTAGAAAAGGAGAGACAGGAGAAGGAGAGGCTTGAAAAGGAGAAACAGGAGAAGGAGAAGCTTGAGAAGGAGAGGCTCGAAAAGGAGAGACAGGAAAGGGAGAAGCTCGAAAAGGAGAGACAGGAGAAGGAGAAGCTCGAAAAGGAGAGACAGGAGAGGGAGAAGCTCGAAAAGGAGAGACAGGAGAAGGAGAAGCTCGAAAGGGAGAGGAAGGAGAAGCTCGAAAAGGAGAGACAGGAGAAGGAGAGGCTCGAAAAGGAGAGACAGGAGAAGGAGAGGCTTGAAAAGGAAAGGAAGGAGAAGCTTGAAAAGGAGAGGCTTGAGAAGGAGAGACAGGAAAGGCTTGAAAAGGAAAGAGAAGAGAGGGAGAAAGAAAGGGTTCTAGAGTTAGAACGGCAAAAGGCTCTTGAAACTGAAAAATTAGAGAAAGAAAGGGCCCTGGAAGAGGAGAAAGCTAGAATGGCTGAAAAGGAGAGGGAGAGTCACCTCCCTCCATCCAAACGTGGCCGTGAGATTGGTCTCAACACCGTGCCCACTCCCCCCTCCCTTTCCACAGGAACAGGTAGAAAGTCATCAACAGAGGCAGGAGAACAGGAAGGCTCCGAAGTCCATGCCCCTGTGTCCCGGAGTGAAGGCCAGGCTGCAGAATCCAGTTCACCCATGTCACCACAGTCCTCATTCAAGAAGTTTCGGTTCTTTAGAGACTCCCCTTTGCAGCCCCAGTCATCTTCGACTTCCATGGTCATCAAGAGGCCTCGTACTTTTTCTGATAATCCCCAGCCTCAGGTCCCATCTCTCTCCTCACCTACCAATACTGAGGATCAACAGCATGAAGGAAACACTGGTCAGGGAGATGATACAAGACAGAAAGATGCTGCTGGACCGCAGTCTGAAGAGAGGGCAGCTGTTCACACTAAAAATCTTGAAAAGGAGGACAAAGAAAAGGCAAATTCTGATAAGACAGAAGAGGCTGCCAAGGTATCCCCAAAAAGAGCAACAGAAGTGGATGAAGGCAGAGGTCCTTCAGGCCGAGTGGATACTGAACAGCGACGGGGAAGAGATATTGAGAAAGAAGAGAAACGAGCAAAACGAAGATCGTCATCTAATGATTCGTCTTCGTCGGATTCTGACTCTGGCTCTTCATCATCTCGGTCCTCTGACTCATCATCATCTTCTCAAGAAAAAACCCACGCCACCCCTAGAGTTAGAAGAGTAAGTCTGAATGTTCACTCCTTCATGCTTCTCAGGGTTTTCATAGCCAGGCCTTGAATTTCGTCAACTTTCAAAATACACTTGATACTTGCTTGACTCTGACATCTTTAATCACCGTTAATGGTCTTAAAACACTTCCAGTTTAATTGCTGAAACATGCAGACATTGTGATTTGTATTAAATTACATTGTGCAATAGAAACCAGTAATGTGAAATTACATATAAAAAAACTGAGCATATGTTTGAGGAAACTTTGGATATTTTACCCTTCGCTAAATCCTGCCCTAGAATAGAGCTACCACTGGTTAATCATACGTTAATAACAATAACTCAGAGAAGGATGCCTGTTAAACATTAATCTGTGCAGTAATATACCTAAGCGGTGCGAGTATGAGACTTGCAAGTCTGATGACAGATATCCAGAAAGTTTGGGTGATGTTATATTTTTTTCCCTCCCAAAACCAAAAACACAACTGGAGAGATGTAGAATATAGATTAAACAGAGTGGAAGACCTCACTCACAGCTACTGTGTAACTGTGTCTTCTAAGGTAAGATGCTAACCCTAATTAGCACACAGTTGTTAGTTACTAGACCATAGTACAGGGGTGACCAACCCTGGTCCTCGAGATCAACTATCCTGCATGTTATAGATGTATCCCTCTTCCAGCACACCTGATGGGCGTTATCAGTCTTCTGCAGAGCTGGATCATTTAAATCAAGTGTGTTGGAAGAGGGATACATCTAAAATATGCAGAATAGTAGCTCTCCAGAACCAGGGTTGGTCACCCCTGTACTAGTAGAATATTGATTAAAAGTTACTAATGTTTCAACATCGAGTACTTGTGTACTGCTTGAGGCTAAACCTATGATGTGTGAACAATATCCTGGTGCACTATAAACAGATGGAAAACAAAGCATTTAGCAAAGGGCCAAAACATAGCAGATACTGAAAACTATAGGGAGTCATAACTGAAAGTTAGCTTAAAATAAAACAACATAGTGACTTACTCTGCGATGCAAGAACATCGTTGTTCCTTTATATTTCTGTTCTGTACATGAATCGTGAAGAGGCTGAGAAATCCATGTTTACGTGTCAGCAGGAATGAACTGCAAGAGTAAGCTTGCAAAACCTAGCAACTGTAGTCATGGAAGGTGGGACTTGGGGAAGGGTGAATTGCGGTATACTAACTTTTAACACCATTAAATTTCCAATATAAGAAGAATATCACATTTACACATTACGTTTTTGTAATTGGTGACAGTTTTCTAGCCTTGAAGTTTGATCTCAATTAATATAGTGTTGTCTTTTTAGCCAACAAACTGTTTTGTACTCAGATTACGATCAGGTGTGTTACCATACTCTGAACATTACATTTAGATTTATGTGCTGTGTACAGATAAAATGCTAACCCATGTTTGTCACAATATATGTGGTTTTTGGGCTGTCGTTAGTGCTCAGCTCTCACAGTGACAGCTCTTTGTGGGTGATGCCTGCAGAAAAACAGAAATAAGAAAAGGGATAAGCCAGTTGTTTACCCACCATTGAATGCAGAGGGATTCAGGGTGTCTCTTGATTTGAAGGAATTACTTCAACTGTATTAACTAAAGCTGCTTAAGTAAAGTTAATTTAATTATGTTTGCATTACTTATTGAATTTTATCCTTATAAATATCAGAAAACATCCTTTTTCTGTGAGCCATTCACATGCAAAGGCTGTACAACAGGTGTGTACGCTGAGCTCTGTCTGACTTGTATAATACCATTCAAAACAAGGCACATGGTTTACATCCTCTGTTGTGTGTCTGATGTGCTGCCCCACTGTTTTCTTTTAGGAAGAGAAACCTGAAAGAGATTCGTCATCCCCGCACAGGATGACAGTAAAGGCTCAGGCTGATGGTTTAAAGGAATCCCAGAAAACCTCTCCGTGCAAAACCGAGACGTCTGCTGCTGCTGATGATGGACTTAGTCACACCAAGGTCAGCTGCATACATCAACATGTTTATGTATGACCATCCAGTTTCTAAAAAACTTCATCTACAGGCACACTCGACTGTTTACTGTACATCACATCATTATTTCTAATCTATTAAATCTCTCTGTATTTTTGAATCCCCAGGAGCAGCTAAGTGAAGCACCTTCCAGAGACGGGCCACAACGGAAGAGAAAGGACAGCAAAGATGAGGAAGAAAAGCAGGACAAACAAAGGTCTGGCTTTCAGTTTGTGTTGTGTAAAATTCTACTCGTATACACACACAGATTAAAGCATTTGTGTAGTAATAGCTGTATAGTATTGCAGTCAAGGTCCATTGAATGCTTTCTTCACTGAATAATAACTAAACATTAGAGCCCGACCGATGTGGGATTTTGGGGGTTGATATCATTATTGGGGGCTACAAAGAGTCAGTATATACCGATATCTGATATATTGGTCGGAATAGATTCCACCCAATATGTCGGTCAATGTATGAAATGAGAATATAGATTTTCATAGGGTATATACTGTATTAGTCCTATGTTGGGTAATAGTAGATATGAGGATTAACAGCTGCATCATACTTATCTCACATAGATAATTTACAGTACTTTAAATTGCTGCATAGTAGTCTTACATTTCTTAATGATGAACATGTGAACCATTAGCAGCTTCTACAATATTGCAACATTTATGTTTATTAAAGTCACAGGGAGGTGAAGTTGATTGCGTTATTCAGGTCACATGGTCATGAAAGGACAGATTAATTTTCTTTTGAACACCAATACATAGGTGAACCAACACAGGTTCTGTGGCAGCAACACAACTTTCAGACATGGTGCTGAAGGTAAACTCAACAGACATAACATGAGATATACAGCCACAAAACACACAACAGTAACTTGCTTTAACACCTATTTACAGCTTGACATGTAGAGTACGGTCACATGACCCAGTGAACCAGGAAATAACCTGAGTCACATGACTCAGCACAGACTGTCTTTAAAGCACAAACAGTGCACTTTCTACAGTATTGTGATATCCTGGTCATCTACAGTCACAGGTGGAGAAACATGGCTGTACTCCTCAGGCCTCATTACATTCAGTGATCAAACAAATAGTGCATATTATGCGGGACTCACCCCTCTGTCGAAAGGCACTCTCAGCGGGTTAGTCACAGCTTCTCCGGTTACAGTCCGATGTATTATTATTATTATTATTATTTTGATGGGTTACGTTCTACTGTTAAGGTTAGGGGATAACCGGATTATGACACAAGAACCCACATTAAACACAAAATGATCCAAAATAGGAGTCCATCAGAACAATGGAGATGACGACTCCTCGGGTAGAGGGAGATGTGTTTCACTCGTCACTGTGTGAGTAGATGTGAGTTTGTTCACTGTCAATAAAATAAATCACTGCATTTGAGGAAGGGGATCTGAAATAAAAATATGCACTTCTCCATGTCGGTCTGTCTCTGCTCTGTGTGTGAGTGTGAGGGGCCAGGTCCTCACATACACACATGGAGCGAACTAACACAGAGCAGAGACAGAATTTCCGCACTGTAAAAAAAAAAAAAAAATCCTAGCCAATATGTGGCTGATGTTGATTAATCGGCAATAAGCTATAATCAGGCGATTGATTGGCCCCACCGATTAATCGGTCAGGCTGTACTAAACACGTAACAGATCAGTACTCTACAGGTGTAAAACAGTATTATTCTGTAACTGCAAGATACATAATTTCTGATGTGTAGTGATTTCATTTTAAGATGTCTTTTTCTATATGTTGTATTTCGTGTGTCATCTTTATTTGATTAGCCTCCTCTGCTAACAAAGCATAAATCTGTACATACACAAGTCTTATTCTAATCCTCTTTGAAAGAAAAAGCCATCAATATTAAGTATTTGTTTTCAGTGAGAAGTGTATTATCTAGGGATCAAATTAGAATGATTGTCAATTAATTGCCAGGATAGCCAGTCATTGAACCGGATCATGGTGTTAATGGGTTAGATTGGCTTTAGGGACATGGTGGAGCCAAACACAAACCGGCCCATCTGTCGGGTCCAGTGGATACAGGTTAGAAGTTGTAAAAATTTTCTTGTAAGGTCTGCTGTATTACAGAGGCAGAGAAGCTGGTAGTGGGACATTCAAAGCTCATTAAGTTTCACTTTCAGTTTCCGCCTGTTGCGGTAGTTAAAGAACTTACAGAGAGCACCACCATGTATATACCTCCCGCCTCCCAGACTCCTCTCCCCACCCCACGTACACCTCCACGTAAACCTCCTCCATGCTGAAATCTGGCTCCATGGTGTCAGGTAGTGATGCAAAGTCAGAAATGTCCATTTCTTCTAAACGGGCCCTCTTCTTTATTTGATGTAATTTCTCTGCAGAAATTACTTAGTTATTATACTCCATAAATGTCATGGGCTGTACTGTATCTTTAATGGTTCAGTAAATCAATGATTAAGGAATATGACATGGTTTTTCATGAATATAAAGAATATTCAGCTTTTTTTTTAGACCCTAATGAAAGAGGAAATCAGGTTCTCAGCAAAATCACCACTCATCAATTAATCATTAATTGACCAGCAAGGCCAATTAATTAATTGATCATTTGCATCCCTAATGATGTTAATTGTATTACAGCTTGTGCTCAAATAAACTGTACTTAAATACCGAACTTTTGTGCTACATGGAAGGACTGCTTCTGTGTAGTAAATTGTAGCCGTCTTCACCGCTGATGAAAGCAGGGGAGGAACCGCTTCATTATATTATGTTATGTTTTTAATGTATTTATTTATTGCATATGTCGATTGTGTTGTATGACTGTGCTGCTGTTTTTATTGGGCCCGTATTGGCGCTTCTTCCGCAAGTGAAGTTCCTAACAGATAAATAAAGTGATTTTGAATTTTGAATTTGAATAACATGACGGGAAAAGCAATACACACAGATCACACTTGGAAATGCCAAATAATTATGTAGAAATAAGTCATTAAAAAGCTCAAGTAATGGTGGGAAACTGAGTTTTCAGATCTGCTGGAACTAAACAGGCAGTTTTGATGAAAATGGTCAAACCCATATTTTTCATGATTTAGTCACAGGTTATGAAGGGTGTTCGGGGTCACCTGACTGATTCCACTTATGAAAATTCAACTAAACAGAAAAAAAACCCCACTCCAAATGTGGAGTGGCAGGTCCCTTTATATTTATATATATATATTTATGGCTCATCAAAGCTTACAGGCACATTAGGTAAACCTAATGTGACAGATTTGGGCCACCAACTGAGATGTTGCTTTAGTTTTATCAGCTACATCTCAGAGGTAAAAATTCTATGAATGTTAACGTTGTACTTTTTATCACTAGATTTGTGTGACAGTTTAATTACTTGTCAAACCAGGTATGAACAGATTTTTCATCCTGAAAATGATGGAGCATACACTATCACAAAGCTGTAGATAGGGCTGTTTTCCAGCAAACTTAATAAAGTTCTCTTTACAGATGCGCAGTTATCACAGGACAGCAATGATACAAACATGTAATAATCGTATGGAATATGATATATTGCTGTAGGTTAAATTACTGAACATTAAGTGAGTTCAATATGCCAAGTAGGAAAATACACACCTTACTACAACAGTTAACATTTATTACAATAAAACGCTGACAGAAGGCAGGATTACTGCATATTCATTTTTAATCGTCATAGTACAGAGGTCTTTAACAGGGGGTCCATGACCCCCCAGGTGGTCTGCAGAGGTACTGCAGGGGGGTCTTAAAATGTTTGTTTGGTTGATTAGATTGTTTTCAACATTTTGAAAAATCCCCCCCCATTTAAATGTCTTCAAATATTCATTAACGTGAATCCAATATATTGCATCAAATGGATAAATGGAGGCAAAAAATTATCACATGATCTTTCAAGCACCTGTGCACTCAGCATGTGACTAGACCTGTATTGAATGCAAGGTACATTTATACATTGAACTATGCCCAGTTTATTATAAAACTAAATTAAATACAATAATAGCAGGGGGTCCCTGTTCCATCTGACCATCAGTTTGGGGATCCTTGGCCTGAAAAACATTGAAGACCCCTGTTGTTGTAGTGTATTTTTCTGATGATGCTATGGTGGGTTTTTAGGCTTTTTTTTTTTTTTAAGCATGGATTATTTTGTGGTTTTGTGGTGTTAGTGCTTTGAAGGATCTGAATATTTCTTTTTGTAAAAATGTTTATGAGGAATGTATCCGCATAGTATCAGTGGTGGGTTTAGAAAATTTTACATGGGGTGGCAGGAGGTCTTGTCAGGGTGGCATGTGAACGTCCTCGGTACGGTACGTGGAATCTTTTTTTATATATAAATGGAGTCAATGACACTTAAACTAATTTTTGAATTGTTATGCAGTAGAGTAGAAATTTTGAATCACTTTCAGTTTATCATAAATTCAAATAAAATAAGATGCATGTAAAGCTTGATAAATATCTAATTGTATAACAAAGGCTTTTAGTGAAGACATAAGGGTGAATCCTCTGACTTTCTGTTATCGCTCTCTCCATCTATCCATCCATTTGGTGAATTCATCTTTTATATTTCAATACTTTGAGAGGCTTTTGGGAACAGTGCTGTTTTTTGTTTAGTAGGATTTTTAGAACAAAGTTTGTGTGTGTGTGTGTGTGTGGGGGGGGGGGGCAGTTACCCCCGTTTTACCCGGTAGATTCGCCCCTGCATATTATCCAAACATATACGATAATC
>JAPTGZ010000010.1:33509188-33527109 GCA_029814645.1 Fowleria isostigma | reverse complement strand
TTGTCCAAACAAATGTACCTTTAGTTGTACCAGACATTAAAATGAACAAGAAATTGAAGAAAACATAGGGTGGTCTATTAGTTTTTTTCCCACGACTGTATATTATTATTGAATTAACAGAAAGTGCCAGTTTAACTATGTTGTTTGGTTCCAAAATTATACCTTTTCCAAAATAAGGTTTTTTGCATTGCATTACAGTGCCAATCTTCTCTGTTACTTTACAGCTCATTTTTCTACACTGAAAGTAGGTATTATTTAAAAAAATATTTACTTACCGCATCTTAAAACTGCTGGTTAACACAATTGCACCAGGCATTAAATGAATAAGAAATTGAGGAAAACACTGGGTGGTCTAATAATTTTTTTCCACAACTGTAAATCAAATATTGGAAAATACATGATTTATGTTGAAAAATGCAAAAATATAGAAGATTATATTATAATAAATGGTAATAAATTGCTTAAGAAAGGTTAAATAGACAGGAAAACTTCATTTGGGAAGTGACACAGATGTAGAACTGGGTGTTTATGGGTTAAACCCAAAACGCCTTCATATGTTTTTGTTCCTCCTGCGTCTAATCCCGTTTATAAACTGTGATCTCAGTGCACGAAAACCGACACAGAAATGTACAGTATTTTGTTGTGGTCTTAGAAACTCTAATCAAACAGGTCCAAACCCATCCCCCATCCCCCTCTACCGCTGTGTCCCGCTGTGTGTCTGGTCTTTAAGATGCAGTTGGAATTCCAGATGTTGCTCATGGAATTCTGCTCCATCTCTGGCCTCCAAATGTGACTTAACTCTCCTCCTTTTCCCTGCAAACCCCCCTTACAAAGACATAAAAAAAAAAAAAAAAAAGAACGCCTCGTGACTTCTTCTCTCCCCGACTCTTCAAAACACTGCAGCTAAGTGGAGACAAATGGGCGCCCTAAATCTTTTCAGCACAATAGGAAAATACCTCATCATTTTAATTACATAAAGCTCTGTTGCTGTAATCATAACATATCATAGAGTCGCTGACCCCCACCCACACTCCTTCTCTTTCAGTCAATCATCTTTACAGGCGGTTTTAGGCTTGTATGTCAGTTGTTGTTCATTAGTGCAATCATTAAGAGGGTGCAGGGAGACGCCTAAGCTCACTGTTTGGGCTTTTATTGGTTTAGAATCCAAGGGAGTGCACACATTCCCTGAGTAATGCACAAATAAAGTCATCTGTAATCGAGGAAAACATGCTTCAGATCATGTGACCGTGCAGAGACATTGTAGTTGCATATCCCTACATCTGTGAGGACGTGCTTGGAACACATTGAACTCATATTTTGGGTCTTAATAAAAAGAATACACTGTCTTTGGATTAGGTGTGTCATCACGCGACCCTCATATCAGGTCTTTATCAGTATGGAAGTAGATAAAACACACTCCCTTCCTCTTTGACTGTAAAGCTAAGATATGTTTTCCTGCTGTGCTGCAACGGTTTTACACAATCATCTTCATCCCTGTTTCTACTTAAGCTTTGGATCCAGTCCGTGTTTTCCGACCCAGTTTCTGGTCTGCCAGTTTCCGAGCCCCAGTAACGCAGAGTGGTGCGGTCGGGGAGCAAGAAACCTGGAGGTCCAGGAAGACTAGGGAAGACCAGATGGAGGATAGACATGATCAGTATGAGAGGTAAAAGTGAAACGTCCAGGTAAGTAGAAAGGCAGATATGTTCCTAAACACTACTGTATTAACCCGTAAAGACCCAGTGCTACTTTTGTGCCAGTTCCCAAATGAATTTTTCCTCTTTATTTTAACCTTAAGTGATTTGTCACCATTTATTATAACATTCTGTATTTTGTGCTTTTTTGTGATAATCATGTATTTTCCTTTATTTAGTAAACTGATCATGTAAATGTTCATAAAAACTTAGAGTAAAGTTTAGGATTAATGTATCACAAAAAGGGAAAACTGAAGAAAAAGTGACTTTTTCAACAAAATCTCTCATTGACTGAACATAAACAGACTGTGTTCATTCACTGTCATTGATCCAACTCCATGGGTTTTACTGGTGAATCAATGTTGTAGAAGATGACGGTGTTTCCTTGGTAACTACAGAGCCTCTAAACGTCCAAATGGGTCATATCTGATGACCATGAAAAGATGACACACTGTATTTTACACCAATTATTAACATGCATTGATAGAATTAGTGGATCAACAGTTATTAAACATTTTAGATCAGTAGATGGTTTGTGTCATCGGTGGTTTTTTTGGGTCTTTATGCATTAACACAATTTACTTTAATCCTCAAAGATCAAAATAGCTGCCAGTAACTAAAAGCATCTGCTTATGTAAAATGCTAAAGAACTTTTTAACCACTAATCCTATCAGCAAACTGAAATAATTATGATAAAATGCAGTAATTAATCTTTTCATTTTAGATATGACTCATTTGGATGTTCAGAGGCTCCGTAGTAAACATGGAAACACCGTCATCTTCTGTAACATTAATTCACCAGTAAAACCCATGGAGTTTGACAAATGACAGTGGTTGTATACACTTGTTTTTACATTCAGTTGATTATATATTTTATGGAAAAAGTGATTTTTACTTCAGTTTTGTCTCCTCTGATATATGAACCTTTGAATTTACTCTGATTTATGGATGTCTGCATTCAGTTAGTAAATTAAATACAGGAAAATACATGATTTTCACTGAAAAATGCAAAACAGAGGATAATAATTCAACATTGATTAATCACTTGGGGAGGATCAAATGTAGTGAAAACTTGAAAATGATTTGTAAGTCACCACAAATACGTTTCTATGTCTTTAACCCATAAAGACCCAAACTATTTACTGATTTAAAATGTTTATTAACTTCTGATCCACTTATCCTATCAATTCATGTCAATAATTGTTGTAAAATGCAGTTTGTCAACTTTTCATGGTCATCAGATATGACCCATTTGGACGTTTAGAGGCTCCGTAGTTACCGAGGAAACACCGTCATCTTCTATAACATTGATTCACCAGTGAAACCTATGGAGTTGGATCAATAAAAGCAGAAAGACACACTGGGTTTATGTTCATTTAATGATATATTTTGCTAAATAAGTCCCTTTTTCTTCAGTTTTCTCTTTTTCTGATATATTAACCCTCAACTTCACTGAGTTTTTATGAACATTTACATGATCAGTCAATAAAATATAGGAAAATACCCAGTGTTTACTGAAAACAACAAAAAATACAGAGGATAATGTCATACTAAATGGTAATAAATCACTTAAAACTAGTTAAATATAGTGGAAGAAAATGATTTGGATCTACCACAAAAGTAACACTGGGTCTTTATGGGTTATAGGTTAAAAAGAATAAAGATGATGTGAATAGTTTACTAAGTGAAAATGAAAGCACAGGAAGACTTTTGCAATTACTTTATTTTGTAAGAAAAGCTTAAAAATAAGTGAATAAGGCCACAGACACAATCTCATTGAGAAAACTAGATCATTATCATTATTATCATCATTACTAGTATCATTACCATTGGCTGACCTGCTTAGAACCACTAACTAGTACTGGAGCACCATAGCTGGAAAACTGTAAACAAGTACAATGACAAAAAGGAGTCATTTTCAGATCTTTAAATTTATTTTCATTTGAGATGGATTCAAGATTTAAAAAAAAAAAAACAATCAAGTTTCAAGAATACATAACCCCCTTCCCATTCACTGTCCCCACATATAAAATTAAGGCCACTTTCAAAACTGTATGTCACTGTCCAGCAGGACGTTTTAATGACAATGTACAAAAACACATTCTTTACACGGAGGACAACAATAATAATAGTAATAGTCATAATAATAATGACAACATCATTTATCATAATAATCACCACTAAAGACAGGGATATAAAAAAAGGAAAAAGACAGCTGTATTTATTGCTAATGTATCTCATGCTTCATTAAGTTTTTGGTTTCCCTTTCATTGTTCTTACTGGCTCTGATATGTCGCTTTGCTGGAAAATTAAGAAACACGGTGAAAACATCACTGTGGTTTGTGTGACTTTTGCGCGATAAGCTGACAACTGGGGAAAGAGGAGCGATGGAACACGCCGTGTGCTTTACACCGAGAAACATGCTAGAATGGGCGTCGTGAAGATGCAGGTTTTAAGCGGAAATTCACAAGGACACAAACACTGACCACTGACAAAAACTAAAAATAAGACATTGAAAAAGGCTAAAACAAACAGCAATGAGCTGGCGTCAGTAACCACAAGGAAAGAAGCAGAGAGAAGGGAGAGGGAAAAAAAACAAGCGATAGAGCAGAAGGAATCTGGCAGTGGTAAAAAATATTTTAAAATGCAAGTCTAAGCACTCTCCTCTCGCTGCTCTTTCTCTTGTTTTATCCCTTTCGATACTCCTCTTTTCTCTTTCCCTCCGTCTTTCTTCTTCTTCTCTCCTCGTCCCTCCTATTCTCTTATTCCTTCTACACTTTGTCCAGTAAAGATCGTTGGCAGTAAAGGAGTCGGCGTGGGGTACCGTACCGACGGAAAAACACCAAGGCGGCCAGTGTCGCAATCACGCAAACTAACAGGAAAAGCGGGACGACCACGGCCGCCGCTCCGCCTCCGCTCGACCCTCCCTCCTCATCCACCTCAATGATGATCACCTCCGTATCGTCCTCCTCCTTCCCGGTCTCCCTCTCCCGCTCCCTTTCTCTCTCCCTCTCCCTCTCCCTTTCCCTTTCCCTATCCCTGGTTCTGTCCTTATCCTCCCGCTCCTTGTCCTTCTCCTTCTCCTTGTCCTTGTCGTGTCCGCCTCCGCCTCGTCCTCCGTCCGTCTTGGGGTCTTCGTTGGGACAGCCCATCCAGTCGCGGAGGGCTGACTTGGGGTACCCCGGCTCCACACGCATCATCTGGTTGTTGAACTTCCAGTACTTGTTGGCTTTGTAGAAGTAGGTGTACGCTAAAGGGTGGATGAAAACATGGAAGAAATGAGCATCAGTCAAAGAAAAAAAGAGAGTTACTGGATGGAGCATTAGATAACAACCAGCCTTACCTTGGTCTTTACTCATGAAGGCTGACTTAATGTTGTCGGGCACTCCCTGCCACACACTAATAGCTTTTGGATAGCCATCATCAACCGTTCGGGACTCTTCATTAAATCGATAATACCTAAAGACAGTGATGGAGAAAAATGAAAAAAAAAGTCACGGTCGATTCGGAAAATGATTAAATTTGTTGATTAGACTTTATGAGACTGGTACAAGTTGATCTTAAGACCTTAGATCAAATTCAATCCAGTTTTGGCATCTGTCTCAGGTCTTGATTCACACCTTTTACGGCAAATGAAGTTTTGACAACAGTTCAGTCCAGTCCATCAGACTCTCACAACTCTTGGATGTAACAAAACAAAAAGCCGTCCAGTTGAACTTCAAAAACAACAAAGGATGAATAATTATCTGGAAAAAGGAGAACTTACACAGACAGTTCAATCAAGTCTAAACTCAGGTTTAAAGCTGTGGATGACTTACATCAACAATTTTTCATTAAATCTGTAAAACCAGTCATATCCTAAGTATGATGAATCCATTAGTCTTTCCGTGATTATGCACTTGAATCTCTTCCCTTGCGGTGAACAACTTCGAAGCAAACTCCACCATAAATAAATCCATGTTTACAAATGTAGCCAGTAGGTCACTTGGTCATTTCCGGAAATTTGTCATGGCGTTGCATTGTGGGAAGCGTAGTTCCACACAGAGAGAACCCGCTGGCTTTCACTTGGTCGACGTTTTTTGTTGCTGCTACTGCGGCTGCGTGGAGCACCACTTCCCACAATGCAATGCCATCACAAATTTTCAAAAATGCCCAAGTTACCTACGGCTATGTTTGTAAACACATGGACTTGTTTTTGGTGGAGTTCACTTTGAAATTGTTCACTATGAGGGAAGAGATTCAGGTGCATAATCACAGAAAGACTACAGATGTGTGATACTTAGGATATGACTGGTTTTAAAGATTTGATGAAAAATTGGTGATTAAAGTCATCCACAGCTTTAAACCTGAGTTTAGACTTGATTGAACCATCTGTGTAAGTTCTCCTTTGTCCAAGAATTATTCATACTTGGTTGTTTTTGAAATTCAGCTGGAATGTTTTTTGTTTTGTTACATCCAAAAATTGTGAGAGTATGATGAACTGGACTGAACTGTTGCCAAAACTGGATCAAATATGGTCTAAGGTCTTAAGCTCAACTTGTAACAGACCTAGACATCCTGTGACTTGGCTCCGGGTGAAAATCTGAACTTGTCTTGAATTACTGTGGACTTAACTTAACACTTTAACTACCCCACCAAGAAAAAATGTAGGGAAACATTTTTTTGTTTGCATTTCTTACTCCCCTGGGTGAGAGATTTCTAGATTTCTATTTAACATACTAATATTAACTTGGACAGTGTCAAAAATTACTTACTAAGTTAATTTTTTCAACATATTCATGATGAATTACCAATAAATGTTTAATATTTGCAACAATAGATGAAAAAGGTTTTGATTTTATAACAAATAATCCATTATTTCATCTTGTCTTAATTTTTCTATTCTTACTATAAAGCGACAAATCAACCATTTGGTTGAGCAGAATATTACATACCTAAATTCTGTTTTTTTGTGGTATTAATTTTATACATATATATATATATATATATAAATTATAATACATATAACATGTAATGTTCAATAAGGCCTCTCATACTATGATATGCTAAAAAGTATTAATATCTTTCATATTTTCACCAAAAACAGTCCAAATGTCTTACGTGATTTTCATCTTTTTTTGCTCAATTAGGTTCAGATAAGTTAGATACTCCACTTATTGAGATATATTGACTCAAAATATGCTAAACCATATGGTCAGGCAAGCACTTAAAGAATTAAACATGATGTAAAGGCCCTTGAACTTCTTACAGAACTTGATAATAAATTTTTTTCTAAAGACATCACATGGGCTTTCTCTTAAAGACCTGAGACCTGGTACTTTTTCTCTCAAACATCAGGTTGGTTTATGACCTGACTTGGATCTGTCCTAAAAGATCTGACTTTTTTCTTGCCTAAAATATTAAATACTTTTTCTTTGGACTCGAACATAAGTTTTGACTTCACAAAAGTTTGGCTTTTGACCAAACTTTGACTGTTCAACTTCAGATGTGACTTGTATTTCAACTCTTCATATCTGTGTTGTTTCTTCAGGTCTCTTTCAGCAACCTGATTTGGTTGTAAAACACCACAGTCCTTCTATAAATACCAGCTTTTAACATGAACATTCATTTCCTGTACTGACACATTTTATTTACGTCTGTGACTCTGACTGTACAGCTCCAAATAAATGACTGAGCTCCGGCATTTCAACCTTATAAGGTGATGATTCAAACATATCTTTGGTTTGGGTGACGCAATCGGATTTTCCTTGATTGGACCAATTCATAAACTTTGGTCTCTTCCTGGCATTTGATACTAATTCAGAAAATAAAGCTGACTAACTTGTTTGCTCTGAAGTAGAATGTCTGTCCTGTCGGGGTGTAGTAGAGAGCAGCATCTATTCGGTCTTTGGGAAGCCCGGTGCCCATTTCCTTCAGACTTCGAGGGTAACCAGAGTCCAAGATGGATTCACTAAACACCCAGTATCTGTCCCCTAGGAAGAAATGGAGAGAAGCAGGATGAGGCAAAGTTAAAACCTGTACAGGGTTCCTACAGGTTTCTAAAAGTTACATTTAAGACCTTTTTAAGACTAGTTAGAACAGAATTTAATGTCCATTTCACAGCCTATTTCACAGCCATACTGGCAAAAATTCATGACTTCTAGAGTTTAGAAAAGTGTATTTATTTCCTCCCACACCTTGATTCCCATCCTCAATTGATTTGTATGATTGGTGTTTTATCACGGTGCTCAGATACCACAGTACCCCAGCCTTCAGCGTAGGCGTACACCCGAACATTGTCTGAAGATTTTGCTGCTGTCCCAGTTGTTGATATCGGAAATGGGGGTGCAGCCGCGGTAGAGACCAGAGTAGAACAGAACTGGGAAATTCCTGGCGTTTGTTGACAGCTTGAGTTTGAAACTTTGTGTTTTGTCTGCGCATGTGGAATTCTACTACCTTAATTCCCATCATGCCAAGTTTGAAACATTTTTTGCACAAAATACAATGTGCCTTGTATAAATTGCCTGGTACTAGTTTCAGCCAACCAGAACAGTCTTTGTTGGACAGCCAATTTTTGTTAAATTTGCACTTTCCCATGAGGTCCGACATGAACGATAATAATAATAATAATAATAATAATAATAATAATAATAATGGATTAGATTTATATAGTGCTTTTTTTTTAGATGGATGGATGGATTTAGATATGGGTGGATGGATGGATATAGATAGATATGGATGGATAGATTGATGGATAGATAGAGGGAAATTCAAATATTCAGCAGCACTGGAGGCAAGATGGGTGAGGTGTTTTGCCCAAGGACACAAGAGCACATAAGACATAAGCACATAAGAGGACATACGACAGGGTGAGATTTGAACCTTTCGGTTATTGGACGACGACCCGCTCTATCACCTGAACCACAGCCGCGATGCTCTAAAAGAATCACGGTTTAATTGTTTCCACTCTCGTGATTGTGTGACGTTATTGCTATTCGGCAAATTGTTTTTAAAAAATAAATGTTACCTGTTATTTCTGGATTTTAAACTAAATATGACCATAAAATCGCACTTACCAATTGTTAATATTTTTAAGACTTTTGAAGGATTTCATTTAAGGCCTTAGTTTTAGATTAATGAATTCAATGCCTTTTAAGACTTTTTAAGAATCTGTGGGAACCCTGCTGTAAGAGTTCACCAGTCTGATCAGAGGATTAATGTAAATGTGTTAATATGAAGCAGGCTCACCTTTAAAGAAGGCAAATTTCCCATCCTCCCTCTCAAAAGCAGCGTTGATGTGTGTGGGTAAACCCCTCCAGAAGTGACCGATCGGCATTGGGTATCCGTCCAACACATGATTGTTACGTACTCTCCAGAACCATTTATCCTAAAGAAGCAAAACGAAAAGTTAGGTTCATAAATGTGCAGATGGACAATCTCAGATTCGGTTTATTGTCATTCAGGCAATTACATCAGAGTTGCACTGCAGAACGAGAAAACGATACAGGGTCGCAGTAAAAATTGAACATATTTTAAAACAGCTGAGATAAAATAAATAAAATACTGGTGCGAAAGTACATTTAGTGAAATAAATAAGTATAAAAACAACATAATAAATAGGTTGGAAAGTTATTGCACAATTTACGAAATAACTTGTTTCACCCATAAAGACCCAGCACTACTTTTGTGTCGGTTCCCAAATTAAATTTTCTCTATATTTAACCTTTTTTAACCCGTAAAGACCCAAACATCCACCATCTACCAAAACCATGTACTGATATAAACTGTTTAATCCCTGTTGATTCACTAATCCATGTAAATACTTGGTGTAAAATACAGTTATTCATCTTTTTATGTTCATCAGATATGACCCATTTGGATCTTCAGAGGCTCTCTATTTACTATGGAAACACCATCATCTTCTACAGCATTGATTCACCAGTAAAACCCATGGAGTTGGACCAATGACAATGGATGAACACACTGGGGTTATGATCAGATAATGATAGATTTGCTAAAAAAGTCACTTTTTCTTCATCCACCCCCCCTCTTTTTAATATAATAATCCTCAGTTTTACTCTTTTTAAACTTTTTTGCACATCTACATGATTAGTAAATTAAATGTTGGAAAATTCCTGAATTTTACTGAAAAAAAAACACAAAATACAGAAGGTAATATTACAATAAATGGTGATAAACCGCTTAAGGATGGTTCAATATAGAGGAAAAAATTCTTTGGGAAGTGACACAAATGTCACACTGAGTCCTTATGGATTAAAAGAATGATGGCATCATCATTTTGTCTGGGAGCGTTTACCTTGAATACAAACATTTCTCCTCTCAGGATGGCGATCGTGTCAAAGTGTCCCTCGCAAATGTTGGGGCCAAAGCGAGGCTTGTCTGGCGAGTAGGGGGGTTGCGGGGTGTGGTATGGAGTATGGGGTGTTATGGGAGGGGGCTGAGGGCCAGATCCAGAACCTATATGAACAAAGATAAATTAAAACATCTTTAGATTTACAGTATATCCTCTGTCTAAGCCAAAAAAACCAAAAAAAAAACCTGGTATAATGCAAAAAATAAACTGAGAAATCTTTAAATACACAGATATCCTTCATTTCCACAATGTAACTTTTGGACACCAGATGTTTCTGGCTTTCTCTGTAATTAAACGATGGTTTTTGATCTGCCCATTTTTAGATTTAGACGATCACAGACAAACAGACGGAAGTGAACACATCTTGAAAGTGTCAAAATCTGCATCAAAAACAAATCTAAGGAAAGTACAGAAAGTGGGAGGGAACTCCAACTGACATAATACCACTAGTTCTCGGAAAATTATATATCATTTTGGACAGTGACTCAGACGACGTCTTCAGAAACACACCGTAAAGTTGCTGGATGCCTCTGCGGTCGTCATCAGGAAGTTGGAAGTTGTCTGTGTCCATCCACTGATAGAAGGGGGCCATGATGGCGGACGGGTCATTGGAGTGCTCCAGACCCAGAGCGTGGCCCAGCTCATGCACCGCCACCAGGAATATGTCATTACCTGTTAATATTGACCAAAAATCATGATGGTTTTACATGTGTTTTTATGCAACTGCAAAAAGTTTACTTGATAGATAGATATAGATAGATAGATGGATGGATGGATTTAGATATGGGTGGATGGATGGATATAGATAGATATGGATGGATAGATAGAGGGAAATTCAAATATTCAGCAGCTTTACATACAACACAAGAACACAAAAACACAAACGGGTAGGTTAGTAAACTGTAGTAGCATTAAGTTCGTATATGTTGTAAAAACAATGCTATAAAGAAAACACTTATAGTTAAAAAATCTGTAGAAAAACTAGATGTATTGTCATTATATGTCATTTACACATTCCATGCACAATCTTTTAAAGTGAGCAGTGATGATTTAAAGTGATTTGAACACTTTTGAGGAACTTAAAAGGGGAATAACAGTTTCCATGTCTTTAAAGTGACTCAAAACCACATGTACTTATGTTCATAAATCAAAAATAACCCCGTGACAGTCTTGTGAAGATGCGTTTGACTTAAAGAGCTGATGCTGCAATCCCAAACACTTTTCCAGTTTTGTGGAGTTAGTTCACCCGAGGGTAATCGCTGCATCAAAGACAACACACAAGTCCAAACCTGCTGCTGCCCATGTTTTGTTCACATAAGTAAAATAAAGAATCCCAACTCCCAGAATGCAAATAAAGTCGCAGCATTGAAGCTCTTGATGCATCATCAGTTTTCAGAAAGCTACCACAGCAAGAAATAAACCCCTCATTTCTCACAATGACGAGTTTCATCAGAGCCTCACCTAGCAGGTCGCGGTTTCCGATCGTCCACGGCTCAGCAGCGTCAAAGTGAGTGTCTCCACCGATGCCGTTTCCAGGGAAGTAGGCATGGGCCAAGAAACCCCCCTCGCCATCGAATGGGCTGCTGTCGCCATGGAAACCCTCAGCGAAGAAGAGCATGATGTCAGCGAACTCCTCCACTTTGTCGCGGATGTAACTGTAGGGGATTTCCCGGAAGCGGAGTGGGGTGACGCTCTCCCAGACCTTGAAGGCTCTCCTGATGGCCTCATGGGTCTCATACTCACCCACTTTAGGCGTGTAATTCTGTATCCTAAGGAGGGTACAGAAAAATCATATGAGTGATTTTTTAATTTTATTTCGAACAGGGGTCTCAGAGTCATTTTAGTTCAGGTGCCACATTCAGCTAAATTTGATCTGAAGTGGGCTGAACCAGTAAAATAATAACATAATAGTATAGAAATAATGTCAACTACAAACTTTTCTCTATGTTTTAGAGCAAGGGTGTCGAACTCATGTTAGTTCAGGGTCCACATTCAGCCGAATATGACCTGAAGTAGGCCAGATCATTAGAATATTACATTATAATACAAAAAATAATGCAATTCCAAAATTTGTATGTATAACTTCTATGTTTTAGGGTGAAAAAAGTAAGGATATATTATCAAATGTTTACATCTTTCTCCTTTAAATAAATTTGAAAAACATTAATAACCATGAACAAAATTATATTTATGAAAAAATAATGTGCAATTTTTAATAATTTATGTCGTTATTTTACCTCAGCTTTGCATTTTCACATGTTCATTACAACTTACACATCACAGTGCATCTGCAAATACACAAAACATTTAATAATGGGCAGAATATTGCTAAAATTGCACTTAATTCACACTTTTTTGTGAAAGGTTAGTCTGTAAATATAAACATTTTTGTGCAGTTTTACTTTTTTTTACACTAAAACAGAAAAATTAGCATTTTTCATTATTTATAGTTTATTATGATAGTATTTTACTGGTCTGACCCACTTTAGATCAAACTGACCTAAAATTATTTTAACATCCTTGATTTTTTACATCTTCAGTGTCATTTTTGTATTTGAATAATTCATCCCGTGAGACAGTTTTGACCCCCAGGCCACATGTTTGAGACCCCTGATTTGGCGGAAAATCACCATAGATGTTCCTTGGTTCTCTGGTTTTGGTTCAATCTTGGCTGAAAGTAGGATTTATAAATATTTGTCTGTGTGCTGTAACTTGCACCTTATTATTACTGCACTCTAATTGTTCCTTTTGACTTTCTAAGGCACACTACGTGGCTCTTGTGTTTGAAATGCACTAAATAAACAGGTCCAAGCACTACTCCTTCATGCCCCTGCAGATCCAGCACATTCACTTAGATTACTTCTGACTCACGAGAATGTGATTTCGTTCTTGGTCCACTTCAGGCCCTGAATGGCGTATCGCTTTCTCCTCAGGTTGCTCTTCAGCTCGGCACCGAATTTATCAGGAACGCCGCAGCGTGGTCGTTTCATGGCCCTGCCGGACAAAAAAAACAAACCCCACTTACAACGAGATAACGCACCGCCCCATTAAGAGGATTGACTTTTACTGTGGATGAGAAAACAGCAGTCCAAAGCCTCTCACTGAATGGTACTGGGGTCGAAGGAGCCGGTGACGGTGAGGCCGTAAAACCTCTGCATGGCGGCGATGGCGGAGGAAATGGAGTGAGGGGAGCGGAGGGAGTGGGTCCTCATGTCCCCAGGAGGCAGGTAACCATACTGCTGCAGCCATGACTAGAAAAAACATGTCAACACATGACTCTTGAGATACAGTCATAGAAAAAATGATTACACCACCCCATGTTTTCTTTAATTTTTTGTTATTTTTAATGCCTAGTACAACTAAAGGTACACTTGTTTGGACAAATATAATAAAAACAGCTCATTGTAGTTTAATTTCAGAGCTGATATCTTTCCATTTTCCATATTTTTTCCTAATAATAGCCAAAATCACATAAATTCTTGTATCAATATCTATGACATTGTACCGACAGAAACAGTGCTTTTAGACATTCCATGTTTTCTTTTCTGTCTGTTTTTATCACATGATATACTGCAGGAGTTAGCACTTGATTGCATAACCATTGTTTTTGATGACTTTTGATGATCTATTAATTTTTTCCGCGACTATGTTGCAGAATAGAACTCCTGTGTCAGTGGAGAGAAATAGAATGGTTTTAATTAGAAGCAGAAACTCTTTAAATAACACTGGATCTTTGTTGTTTGATCAAATAAAAATGTCTCTTTAGTAAGGTTTTGATTAAGCTCTACAGAGATGGGAAGAGTATGGTATTAGGATGTTTTTTTGTGTCTGCAGTGAAAACACATTCCACACCGACAGCAAAAATAAGCCCTTGAATAATGTCTTTCTGTGTTTTGGTATTATAGTCAGTGGGAGCATTTCGTGCACCTGGCATTTCTCCACAAACTGACTGAATACAAAAGCTATTCAACCATCAATGTTCAGCACCGGCCAGAAGAACTACAGTTAATTGAAGCTAAGGTCAACATGAAAGAGCAGTGCCAAGCTAAAGCCCCAAAAGTTTTCTACAAAGATCAACAAAAACTCTCTGAGACCGAAACCAAACAAGGAAATTCCCTTCAGAGTTAAAGATTAACACACATACTTTGTTTTGTACATGAAAATATTTAAGGCACATATTACGCTGGTCACTGAGTTCTTCGGTGCTCCAGGTCCCTCAGTGTTACTGAAGCTTGACCTTACTTTCCCCTGGAAACCCATTTCTCGTCGGTGCTGGTTTGACATCTGGACTGACGCCAGCGGTTCTCCCACACAGCCTCTCCTAAACTCTTTCCCTCTTAACACTAGAGCTGAAAAATAACACTAGGGCTATTGTAAAAGCAGTGATAACTGAGATGTCTTTGATATTCTGCTGTGCACAGGCACTTTCAGAGCTTGCAATGCACTTTTAGGATGTGTTTAGTGGTTTGGACATAAACTGGATTGACTTTTCAACCCTTAAGAACCTGATGAAAACATGATTAAATTTTACCATTGATGAGACTTTAAACTTGACTTTAGACTTGACTGACAGTGAACTGTCTGTAAGTTCTCCTTTGTCCAGATATTATTCATCGTTAGTTATTTTTGAAGTTCAACTGGACTTGTTTTTGTTTTGTTACATCCAAGAGTTGTGAGAGTCTGATGGACTGGACTGAACTGTTGTAAAAACTTTAGTTGCTGTAAAAAGTGTGAATTGAGACCTGAGACAGATGCCAGAACTGGATCGAACTTGGTCTTAGGTCTTAAGCTCAACTTGTACTAGTTCTAGACCTCCTGAGACTTGACTTTGGTTGAAAATCTAAACTTGTCTTGAATTACTCTGGACTTGACTTAACCCTTTAACTACCCCACCAAGAAAAATCTGATGAAAAAAATGTTTTATTTACATTTCTTATTCCCTTAGGTGAGTAATTTCTATTTTTTTTTTTTTACCATGCTTACTAACATCAACTTGTAAAGTGTCAAAAATTACTAAGTTAATTCTTTCAGCATATTCATGATGTACTACCACTAAGTGTTTAATATTTGCAGCAATAGATGAACAGAGGTTTTGATTTTGCAACAAATAATCCATTATTTCATATTTGCTTAAAGCTGCATAAGACTTTCGTCAGCAATTTTCATATCATAGCCTAAGTATCACAAATCTGTAAGTCTTTTTGTGATTACGCACCTTGATCTCTTCTCTAATGGTAAATAATTTTGAAGTCTACTCCATCATAAACAAATCTGCATGTTTACAAATGGAGCTGGTAGATTGTTCGGGCATTTCCGGAAATTTGACGCAGTGTTGCATTGTGGGTAGCATAGTTCTAAACAGAGCTTTCACTGGGTCAACATTTTTTGTTGCTGCTACTGCGGCTGCGTGAAGGTACGCTACCCACAATGCAACCCCACGACAAATTTCCAGAAATGCCCAAGCGACCTACAGGCTACCGGCAAAAAATGCACTTTTACTTTTTAGTTTTGCACTTTATTACAATTGAGTTCTTATACTTTTTTACTTTTACTTAAGGAAAAGCAGTTCAGTCAAGACTTCTACGTTTACCAAAGTATTTTTCCTACTCAAGTAGATGTACTTTTACTTAAGTAAAGAATGTGAGTACTTTTGACACCCCTGCTTATACCATGATATGCCAAAAAAGTATTCATATCTTTCATACCAAAAACAGTCAAACTATGTTTATTTTTATGATTGTCATCTTCATGTTCAGATAAAGTAGGTACTCAAATATACTGACTTAAAATATGCTAAACCATATGTTTGAGCAAGCAGTTAGAGTTAATTTTTAATTTGAGCTTCATTTCACCCCAGCTTCTGTGACCTATTACTACTTGTTTGGTTTGCAAATCCCAGTGGTTGCATTTGAGAAGAAGTGAACTGACGGACAGAAGAGAAGAGAAGATAGGGAGTGTCCCAGGGTGAGACTCAGGCCTCGGGCAACCTCAACGTCTCCAGTGGAGTTGCAGCGTCAGTCAGTAATTTAACTGGGAATTTCTTCCTCATCGCATCCAAACCTCAAAGTCAAACTCTTCCCCCCACGTTCATGTCTCTGTCTTCGCCTTGTCACTCCACCCCTTTGCAACTCCCTCATCCCTCTCTTATGGAAAACTCAGACTTGAGGGTAAATACTTATGAACAACCACACCCAGAGCCGATTATTTCACTATATCCTATCTGGACTTAATACTTATCAAGGACAAAAAAAAGGGGATTTACATTTCAACGTCTGGTTTTCACATGTTTGTACAGTACTAGCTGAATGTGTGTAGATCTGTACATGTGCACGGGTCTGTATGTTTATGTACACGCATGACTATACCTGTATGGAAAGCCCTGATGCTCATCCAGCCTGGGAGAGCTCAGGCTGGAGTGAATGACAGTTTCGGAGGCCCCTGAAGGTCTAATCTCTGCCTCTCTGTCTGTCTGAGGGAGACATGGAGGTTTCAGTGTTTAGACTTCACCCCTGAATGAGCCCTTTCTGGTTCTGACTCACCCATGGAGCTCCAGTGGACACATAAAGACTCACTGTTTGCCACTGTTACAGTCCATCCACACAGGCGGCAAAGAGACGAGCACAAGGAGGGAAGACGGAGGCTGTTTGGAAGTCGACGTTGTAATTAAGACTCATAATGACATCCCTCTAATATTTGTTAGTGTAAGGTATGCCGCTCCTGCAGAAAATGAAGCTGTAAAGGTACCTCCACAGCCTGAACTGGGATGTATTTCACTGTAAAAATAAGGGCCTGTTGTGCGGAACGTATTCTTTTCTTTTTTCTCACAAAATCTAAACTTAGCTCCGTCAAAAGCCCGCTGTTGAGTGACACTGAACACTTGTTTCAACTTTAAGGCTCCCACGCCTCTTAGATGGTCCCACAGGTGACTTGACAAAGTCTTATTCAACATTACACTCGCCTATTTTTGACCACAAGTAATGAGCTGAGTAACCAACCCTGCAGCAGGAAGAGGAAACGGTGCCTATTTACAGTGGCATAGGAGATGACAGTCCATGCTAATGCAAGACTTTGAAGTAGAAAACTGAAAAACTCCTACACGGAAAAACTTCAGGTCACTTCAGTTGATGTGGCGATTGCTAACGACAGAGCAGAAGGTATGGCTTTGAGGCTCGCCCATGCGCAGTAATGTGAATTATTGTTTAATGGAAGATCTACAACAATAAAGCAACGGTTGCTATGGATGACGGGAGGCAGAGCTGTGTATAGGATGAAGAAGAAAGGAGGAGGGATTGCGTTTCAGAGAAGAAAGAGAGTCAGTTGTTCCGTTTGGTGAGGGCCAGTGGAAAAAAAAAACTCTGGTCAACAGCGATGGGAGTCCAACTGAGGCATGCTGGGTATACAGCACACACATAGGCTGCTCCTCATTACACATCTTGTCAATCTACCCAGAGCTGCATTACGTCGTAAAAGGCCAATGCCATAAATGTATGAAATTATTGCTCCCACTTTGCTTACAATGACTCATTATTGGCTGTTAACGCGTGACTGTGAGTGTGTGCGTAAAGAAACAATTTGTGTATTTTCTAGACTAAGCAACTACACTTTTTATCCTTCTTTTTGCATGAATGTTTGACAAAAGGCCTACACTGTCCTCCAAAAAGATTTAGCCCCTTTTCTACTGCATTGTACCATCTCGGCCCGGCTCGGCTCTACTCGGTTTGGTACAGTGGCGTTGCTTTTCCACTATCACCTCAGTGCAACTGAGATGGGTGTGGTTAGTGGAGTCGAAACTCTAAACATAAATTTTGGTATAGTCAACAGTAACGACAATGGATGACATGGGGGTTCTGCTGTACTTGTTGCTTGGTATGTGGCTT
>JAPTGZ010000010.1:33482286-33502464 GCA_029814645.1 Fowleria isostigma | reverse complement strand
CAAAAATTGCCTCTGTCTCTGCCCCGACCACAATACAAACTCATGCATTTCTCCTCATTTGCTTTCTCTTGCCCTCTTTGTTTTGCCATCTCAGCATTTCTCAGTGTTTTCATGAGCGCTATCATCATTATGGGCTGCTTCCTCTGCAGCGGGGTCAACGCCATTCCCATTTCCCCGTAGCAACAACAGGCGACTGTTGACATCATTATCCAGCAGGAAGACAAGTTTTAATCAAAAGTTTGCAGCTGGGGGGGGTTTGCGTGGAACAAAATCAGAGTTATTGATCTAAAAATAAACTAAATAAATACATGATAAAGCCATAAAGATCCTTAGTGGGTACTTATCAGTATCACAGTTATCGCATTTTTTTTAGATTTTTAAGTTTTTGTAAGATTTTTCCATAACTGCAATCATACAAGTTAAAGTATTGAAATAAGTAAATAAGTTTTACTTCTCACTCCTTTGCGAGCTAGTAGGGTGGTATATCAATAGTAAATTTGGAATGTAGAAAATATCAGTTCCACGATATATCATGATATTTTATTTCACAATACCCCATTGATATTAGAAAGTACTGTATCGATATTTGTAGGTATTTATTCAAATACAGACATGGCAGAGGTTTATTCTAATTTTTTGTTTTTCTTTATGTTTTTGGGAATCCTGTGAGCTCTTTCATTTGTATATTCACATAGGTATTTTGCTCTGTTGTTTGCATACGACAACAGTAATATTGTGATATTGCAGGTCCTACATGTAGTTTATTTGAATTAATAAGGCTGTTTTGTAAAATAATGGTTATTTCAAGTATCCTAAATGCACTTTGTACTGTCTGAAAGAGGCAGATGTTAGGCAAAACAAACAAAATATTCCCCTCTTAACAGTATCGTGATATATTGTGATATATTGTATCGTGATTCTAGTATTGTGATTTGTGTCGGACCATCAGATTCTTGCCACTACACGCACCTATGGTGAATTATTGTATATATTTATGTATACTGTGTATACACATAATGATATGGATATTTTGTTGTTTTGGTGTCTACAGTCTGCTGTTTTATTGGTATTTTTCTCTTTATTAGGTGCATTTGTGTTCTGTATGTTGTGTTACAGTTAGCTTGGTGAACTGATGGGTGTTTGCAACAAATTTCTCTTGGTTTATCCATGTACATACATTGTGTACACATGATTACATGGATATTTTTCATCTTGGTGTCTACATTCTATTGTGTTTTATTAGTTTTTTTCCTCTTTATTGGGTACATTTGTGTTTCGTATTTTGTGTTAAAGTTAGCTTGGTGAACTAATGACTACAACCAATTTTTCTATGTATATTTCTCTATGCATATTTGTTTATGTAAATTTCTCTATGTATATTGTGTTTACAGCAAATTTCTCTGCTATATCTGTGTACACATAATGAAATGTATCTAATCAGTATTGTACATGATAAACCAATCAGTCAGTCTTTTGCATTACCAAACAAGTTGACATTTCTCTATTTTTAGTTTATTTTCTCCGTTTCTGCTTGATTTCTGTAGCTTACTCCATTTATTTGCAATACTTCACCTTAAACTTGGATTTTCTTATCTGTGGATGTAATCTATCCTCTTCCACTCTGGGTATATTTATCCTTCTTTCTTGTATTTAATTATCTAGATCTGTTCTTAATCTGTGGATTTACCCAAGTTTATCCCTCTAGGTCAGGGTTATTCTCCACTTTGGTTGTTTTTGGCTTCATTCCTCACCTCTGGGTTGATTTGTCGCTCCGTTGCGCCCTGTGCGCTCAGCTCCCACACCAGCGCCAGCAGCAGCAGGCGGACCACCGGTTTCAGCCTTGGTGCCATGTCTTCACTTCCCCCCCAAAACAATGTAAAAAAAAAAAATCAGATCTTCTTGTAAAAGTTAACGTAGCCTTCACAGTGTTTGTCAAAACATTATCTGTGACAAAAAAAAAACTTATCCCATAAACAAATTTCCGGGCACAAGGGAGATCAACTTGGCGCACAGGACAAAGAGTTTCCACGCGTTTTTGCAACTGATTACTGGAGTTACTGGGACCACAGCTGATACTTGTCCAGTCTGTGCATTCTTTAGGTTTTTTTTTTTTTTTTTTTTAGAACTTTTGACCAAATTATCGGACTTTACTGGAGCAGGAAGTCTGACCGGGAGGCTGTGGAGCTGCAGGCTGTGCGTAATTTTGGTCCAAATTGCCTTTGCGCGTCGCTCCAGATGTTGCAACCGACTTTGTTTTCATGCAGCAGTCTCAACTCTTCGCTGTCTTCTTTTCCCTATCTTCCTTTCGGCTTATTTTGATCTCTTTCTCCTCTTCCCCTCTCTCCCCGCTGCAGACGTGGTAGTTTGATACTCCCGGGAGACTTCTCTCTGGAAAGTAGAGGGTTGTAAACGTCCCCCCTCCTTATTCAGCCCGCCTCCCTGACATGGAGGGCTGGAATCAACTTGGTGACCTTGGCACTAGACTTGGCACAGTCCACTTTAACCCTTAGGCGGTGATTCATTGACTTAATGCGCCCAGAACGCACGGAGATGCTATTATGAACACTAAACAAACACAGACATGGATTTGTTTTTACCCTTTTTTTTTGTTGCACAATCAGAAAAAAAAAAAAAAAAAGATGACAGTTTGAGATTTTTCTGTTTTCCACAAGTATACAAGTCAGTTTATTACTCCAAGAAAATTTAACCAATAAAAGAAGAGATGTTAACCTAAAGTTTCAATCAAATTCAACTTTATTTTAATGTTTTAACATACTAGATTAAAACTTTTCTCCTCCACTTTGCATATACACCATTATGTTTTTGTTAAAAAGGGCAAATTGCGCCCTCTAACGTTCAATCGCTATACTGCAGACTGCCTTTGTTTTCCCCTTGCATGATTTTTTTCAGGGAAAATCTTTGTCACGATATAAATGTGCAGTTTGTTGCAACACATGTTTGTTGTTTTCTGATGCCAGCCAAGATTTAACATATCAGGAACAAGTGTTTTAACCCTTTAACTACCCCACCAAGAAAAACCTGAGGAAAAAATGTTTTGTTTGCTTTTGTCATTCCCATGGGTGAGTAATTTCTAGTTGTTTTTTTTTTAACCATAGTTATAATATCATGTCAGAAAGTGTCTAAAATTACTTACTACGTTAATTTTTTCCAACATATTCATGATTAACTACCATTAAATGTTTAATATTTGCAGCAATAGATGAACAGAGGTTTTGATTTTATGACAAATAATCCATTATTCAATCTTGGCTTAATATTTCTACTCTTACCATAAAGACACAAATCAACCACTTAATTGAGCATGTTTTGTTTTGTTTTTTTCTTTAAAATATATTACATACCTAATTTAATTTTTTGTGGTATCAAATAATAATTAAAAAAAGGTTCAGGAAGGCCTCTTATACTATGATATGCCAAAAAAAGTATACATATCTTTCATATTTTCACCAAAAACATTCCAAATATATTTAGTCATTTTTATCTTTTTTGGCTCAATTAGGTTCAGATAAGTTAGGTACTCCACTTATTTAAATAAAGTGACTTCAAATGTGCTAAACCATATGGTCGAGCAACCAGTTAAAGGGTTAAGTGTCTGTGTATGGAGAGTTTTGGGTTTTTTTACTCTGAAATTTGTATTATATCTTGTATTTAGAATTTACTAGAGACATTTACTGGCAATAATTCCCTGTTTGTGTTTACATACTTGGAGATTAAACATAATACTGATATATTCACAGAAAGAAAAATATTTTTTTAAGCCATGCTACAGCCTCTTCACAGTCTGACCGTATCTCAGCTGCTCTTCTGATCGTATCCGTGGATAAGCAGCTGGACCATGGTCGACTTGACACATGAAAGAAGACTTCTGATTGTTTTGTAAGGAAGCAGCTGATACTTGCACATTACTGCGTCATGACACCTGTTTTTCATTCAACCGCCTGCACGCATGCAACCACATGTGCAGGGAATAACACACCATGACCACAGATGTTTTTTTTCCAAATTGTTTTTTAATGTTGAGATACTGAAAGTACAGCTTACGACAAACAGACATTATAGACTTCTCATATATATATATGTAGTAACTTAATGTTTTAGTAACTTTAGTAACTAAAATAATGTTGCGGATATTAATTTGGACCAAACAACAATCATAATATTCACAAAGGTCACATAAAAGACCTCATCCTTACTGACTTCACAAACATTGAGACTGTGCTTCTGGCTCGACAGGACAATATAGTGAAAAGTAAACCACAACAACATGAGAGAATAGTGTATCTGAACCACACAATGGGCGACAAAAGACATTATATTCCACACAGAGACGGTTTGTTAGTCTTGTTTGCTTCATTTTCTCACGTGTATTCGTTTCCTCTGTTGCTGAACAGAAGGAACATCTAGATATGTAACAGACCCAGGTCAGATAGTATTCAGAAACATGTTTTGGTTAGCTTATGCCTCTTTGTGGATCAAATTTGGTGTATAATTTGACATGAAAAAACCTACAATGGCATGATTTAATATTCTTTTAGTATTCTTAAGACTCTGTAAAGCTGAGAGTATTAGGTTTGTTAATTATTTGACCCAGGTCTGATAAGAAACAAGGCTCCTAATCTTTTTATCCAAACACTTGTTAGAATGTGCACCTTAAGCTAAACAAAAGTGATGCCACTTTTTTTTAACATAACCAGCATTTACCGGTTTTACATTGACATTCCTTTAATATTTTCATCTTTATTTGTACAACAGCTGTCTCTTTTTAAGCACAACAAGACAAAGCTGGTTGACTCACGACTTTTACAACAACTGACTGTCAAACTGACAGGCTACTTGAAATGTTTGAGGAGGCAGAACTACACAAAAGTCCATACAGTTTCACCAAACAGTAAACAATGATTGAAAACACTCGAGCATTATCCGACCACTTTCTTTTACGGCCCTTCACCGGACTCTTTCTGAGCTTCCTCCGAAACTCTGGACTCCATCCTAGAGCGAGCAGGTGATTTTGACGACTTCCCTGACTCAGTTTCTCCTTGGTTGCCAGCTGTTGGGTCATCACTTGGCTCGGTAACGGTGTTGAGGAAGTTTTGGTACTGGTTCCAAAAGCCTGCTGTGCTCCTCGTGGCAGGAATGTTGAGGGAAGTCATAGATGTAGAGGAAGGAAGCTGTTCGGTGCTGGAGCGACTGCTACGAGCTGCTGGACGTGATGTTTTCATTACGACACCGTGGTGCTTCATGTGACCCTGTGAATGAACAGTTAGAAAAAGTATGCGCACACATGGGATTGTAAGACTCAGGCTTTGCTTGGTTTGGGAAACATCCAGCAGATACATGATAGAAATAGGAGGTTTCTTGTCAGATATGTTTGTTTATGCATGTTTTTACTTTTGTATCTGATTGGAAATAGACTCAAAGAGAACACTGGCTGCACTCTACCTCTGGAAATAGTATCCTATTTGTCATTTTGCACAAATCTCTCTGCAAGGCCTAGTATGGTCAGAGCTAGACATCTACACAGAGTAGGACAATTCAGCATTAAGTCAGGTTATTAGGTACATGATGAGGACATGTCCAACTAAGTATGACTGTGGCAGTACTCCGATTACATAGTTTAAGGACAAAACTTTTCTTGATGTTATTTCCAGAAAAGCTCTTAAAAAAGTTTGCATAAATTAAGAAAAAGTTACCAAAATATCAATAATATACATAAAAATATAGGGCTGGGCAATATATTGAATTTATTTTAATGACTGACGTTTTGTTTGCTAAAATTGTGAAAAAATGCAAAACGCTGAATTGCAAAATCAACATTATTCCTCTGAAGATATTTCCTGTGAACAAAAATTCAAGTTGAAACCTGTTTACTTTTTGTAATGGCTTATATTAATTGTAAATGGGTTTCTCCATGCATACAGTTGCAGAAAAAAATTATTAGACCACCCTATGTTTTCTTCAATTTCTTGTTCATTTTAATGCTGGTACTACTAAAGGTACATTTGTTTGGACAAATATTATGATAACAACAAAAATAGCTCATAAGAGTTTAATTTCAGAGCTGATATCTATCCATTTTCCATGGTTTTCTTGATAATAACCAAAATCACATAAGTTCTTACATCAATATTTATGGCATTGTACTGACAAAAACAGTACATTTAGGCATTCCATGTTTTCTTTTCTATTTGTTTTAATCACATGATACACACAGGAGTGAGTACTTTATTGCATAACCATTGTTTTGAATGACCTTTGATTTTAAAATATTTTTTTCTGTGACTGTGAATGGAATATAGTTTGAGTAAAGAAAGAATAAAATTATCTCAAGTTTTGTCTTCCAATTCCAAACCAATGAATTAAAATTGTCTATAACATAAAAAATTTGATTTCATTTTAATACCTATATTATCTAGATCTAATCAAATGTCTTTTTGCTCACCTTCAGCCCACTGCGGCTGGCGTATTCTTTCCCACACTCGGCACAGCAGTAAGTCTTCTTCTCAGGACGAGACATTGGAGAAGGGAGTGTTGGGGTGAGGCTGACAGATACTGAAGAATCCAGTGCTTCACTTGAGGACAATCCACTTATTTCCACTCGGTCTTCCCTCCCATAAGAGCCAAAATTAAAGCTCTGACGCGTCTCTCGTGCAAAAGTGGCAGCTCTCTGTGATCCCCTTACTTCAGCACCAACAGTATCTGCAGTTTCCAAAGTGGACGTCATTTTCGGATCTTCATCAGGCACATTCACTTGGTCTGACTTTGGTGTTGCTGGTGGAGGAGAATGATCTTTGTCTTCTTTTGTGGTTTCAGGCGATCGGGGCTTTGAGTCTGACTCCAGGGTTGGAGTTACATTCACATCAGAAACATCTTGACTCTGGATGGGATCAGAGGATGTACTGGGACAGGTGTAAGCAAAGGGGGCACCAGGGCCAGGTGTGCTTTGCAATTCCTCCAGGATTGATCTGGAGCCAGGTAAGGCATCAGAGGGGGCAGAAGCCTCATCCTTTTCAGAGTCAATTACCATAGCAACCGGTGACATTGTGGTTTTGGGTACAGTAGGTGAAGAAGACATAGGGAGAAGGATATCACCAGTGGCCTGTTGCTCAGCTTGGTTCTCTTCATTAACTGTAGCGTCTTGATCTGTCTGCTGAGAGGCGGACAAGGACGTGCTACAACAAAGGACAGGGGGGTCGGTACTGGCTGAAGGCGAAGTTTCAGTGATGGGATTCCGGAAAGGGTCAGGGCTAAGATCAGAGGGAGGGATGAGATCTGGGCTAGAGGATCCAGACTTACATGGATTTTTGGTGTACTCAGTGGACTTCGGATTTCCAGAGGCAGGGACTGAAGCAGCTGCTGGAGTTTGTGGGTTAGGAGCCGGACTCTTGGAGTGTCCTGCTTCAGCAAGAGGAGGTGTTTTGCTTGGGCATGTGCTTGGGTCAGCGGACTGGGATTGTAATTGTGAGAGGTTTTTGTCATTGTATTCAGGTGGAATCTCACTTGAAGAATCCTCTGCACCATCTGGGGGCAGCTGCCCACCGAGGTGCATACGGATGTGGTGCTGAAGAACAAGCGCATTAGTGAATTTACGCTGGCACAGTGGGCAAGAGTTCTGGACACGTGCATTTGGTGGGCGAGCATGATGAGTGGCCAGATGTGACCGCAGGCTGCCTTTGGTGGAGAAGGACCGCCCACACATCTTACATGGAAAAGGTCGCTCTCCAAGATGCGTAGCTTGGTGCAGACGCAGTGCTCGTGGACAGCTTAATACTCGAAGACACACCCCACACTGATTGGTGGCTAGGTTACCAGCTGGACCTGTCATATTCAGTGATGGTAGCATCCCCCCTGCATTTGCATTCAGTCCGAGGGCAGCAACCATCTCACGGGTAAAATTGGAAACTGAAGATGTGACCAAAGTTGAGGACGGTGGGGATGCCATCACGTATGTGGTAGAAGTGCTGGCATTTGTGAAGCAACTGTTGGCTGAAGCTGCCAGAGAGGTAGAAGAGGTGGAAGTAGATGAAAAAGCCCATGGGGAAGAGGAGCAAGAAGGTACCTTCTCCAGCTTCTCCACCAGCCTCTGCAACTTTGATGTTTCAGATGTAGGAGTGGAGGTGGCTACTGAGGAAGGCAGGGAGCATTGAGTGGTGGTGGCTGGACCTGGGGCTTTAGGAAAGGATGAAAATGGGAAAGAAAGTTGAGAATGGCTGGAAGAAGCAAGGGGGTGGGAGCTTTGAGTGGAGGGTAGTGGAGTACGCAACAGACCCAGGGCTGCATGGTTGTAGAGGGATGAATGTACAGCAGGGGTGGAGGAGGAAGAGGAGACAGATGGGAAAAGGAGTTTAGGCAGCTGGGCGAGTTGGGAATAGGCAGCAGGAGAAAGAATGGGGACATGAGGAGGAGTATTCTCATCAAAATGTTGTTGTTTGGATCCCTTGAATAGGCCTGTGATAGCGGAAGATGAAGACAGTGTTGGACTGGAGAGGAGGGAGGTAGCTAGAGCAGAGGAGGAGGAGGAGGCTGAAGAGGAAGATGAATTGGACGAAGCTATAGAGGCTGCGGCTGCTACGGCTGCTGCTCTGTTTAGCTGCAGCAGAGAGTGGGATATCAGAGCCAAATCCACACTAGGGGGAAGTGGTAGGGAAGAAGGGGTGGATCTTTCAGAGCCCCCCACAGGAAAGCCAGCGCTGGTTCCACCAACCTCCAAATTATCCCCACATGCTTCATCCTCAGACCTATTCTTTCGCTTTTTCTGACCAATGCTGTTGCCACTGCTACCACCGCTGATAGTCTGCCCCATATCTGATCCCCCACTGGCTCCTAATGCTACCCCAAACAAAGACGGTGGCAGGAGTGAAAGTGAGAGCTCTGGGTTTTGCTCACGGTGGCGTAGGAAGTGAACTTTGAGGTTGCCTCTGGTGGTGAAACGGCTGAAGCACACCGGACACTGGTAGGGTCGTTCCCCTGTGTGAGAGCGTAGGTGTATTTGCAGGGAAGAGTCGCTGCTGAACATTTTTCCACAAAATCGACAGGCGTGCTGCAGACGACCAGTAGAGGTGGAGCTGGAAGAAGAGGAAGTGTCTGTTCCTCCAGAGACAGACTGTAGGGAGTTTGAAGCATTCGATACTGATGTGGGAATGGAGGAGTTGAGGAAGGACAGGCCACTATGCCCACTCACTGAAGCAGTATTTGAAGATTTCTCATGAAGATAGCGGTTGGGTAGAGCTAATGACAGGGCTAGTGGGTAGTTGGAGGAAGCCATGGAGATTGGAGTAGAGGAAGGGGTGGAAGGAGCTGAAGACTGAGAGCTAACTCTCAGATAACCTGCAGACCCTCCTGACCCGTCCATTTGAGGCTTGTGAGGCTGAAGGATTTGGGACAATGAACTACTCTGCTTTGATGGTTTGTTTGCACCCTGAGTGGGGAGCAGTGAGGAGAAACACGCCAGGAGAGGAGCCATGGAGGTCGATGGCTGAGCTGCAGACGGCTGGTTTGTCGGACTGGCTGCTCTTTTGCTTCCTTCCAGACAGAGCTGCGGCAGAGGTGAGAGGAGATGCTGGGAGGGTGCATCTAGGGTATAGGAAGCCCCACCCAGCCGGAGTACTTGCCTACAAATCTCCTCTGTTATCTGCATCTGGTGGATCTGCCTTTGCTGAAGCACCCGCAGCTCCTCAAGGATCAGGGCGATGCTCAGCTGGGCCCTCGATGGGGTACCCGAGGCAGAGGTGACCCCAGGGCTGGGCGTCGGAGTCACGGGACTAGGGGGTCCCTCCGGAACTCGGCTGGGGCTTCCAGGGTGAGGCGGAGGGCATAAGGAGGCAGACGATGAGGAGGAGGAGGAAGAGGTGGTGGTGGTGGCTGAAAGCCCCAGCTTGGGAGAGGCCATGTGTGTGCTGCGTGAAGTGTGGACGAGGACACTTGGAGAAGATGAAGAACTGCAATCAGAGAGCTGGAGAGTGGGTGATTGTGGCGTTTGAGAGGAGACAGAAGAGTGAGGGATGTCTGGCGAAAGAGGGGGCTGCTGGTTTTTGTTGAGAGGCTGTAGGGTGGGCTTGCTTGCTGAGCAGGATAGTGGCGGACCCTCGGTGGGCAAAGAGGGGGTGGGAGATCCTTTGAAAGATGGACAAGGAGTGAGGGGCAGCTGGGAGTTTTGAGGAGAGGAAGATGAGCACAAAGGAGAATCTGGGATCAACGGAGAGGAGTTTGACTTCACTGCCAAGCAGTTATCTAGGAAAAGAGACAAGCTATATGTAATTAACATGTAAACCACATTGACTTCAACAGAGTGAAATCAGATACAGAAACAGTCAAACATTTTTGAAAATCCTTCATTTTCATTTGAAGAAGTCAACAGAGTAAACCAGGGCCACATACAGACCACACATGACCTAAAGTGGGCTGGATCATTAAAATAATAACATAATAGTATATAAAAAATAATGTCAATTCCAAAATTTGTATGTCTAACTAATAGGTTTTCGAGCAGGGGGTTCTCAAACATGTAGCCCAGGGGTCAAACCCAGCCCACCAAAGCCTTCAATAAAGTAACACACCTTTAATAAATAAATCTAACATATATATATATATGTATATATAATTTATCATAACAGGGTTGAATGTTAAGAGTTACTCATACAGGTGTAACATGTTTAAGATAAAAAAAAAACCCTAAGGTATGAGTGATAGTTGAAGCACATGTCAGTTTCAACAGTCAAATTTCCACCAAAAAACAAATAATGTCACTTGCTGTAAATGGCTTTTATGGATTTGTAATTTTGTTTTGTTTTTTTAAGTCAATTAAGCACATTATAACAGGATGGAAAATTATTACTGGGATGTGTAAAATATGAAGAAAATAGTAAATAAGTAATACAGTTTAACCAGATTCAGTTGCATCAAAAATTAAAGAAAAAAGTTTTATATGACTTATACTTCTGGAGGAAGTTGATTACATGGCACTGTGGGACACAAAAAATTGAGTATGTCACCAATAAGGTGTGTAAAATACAAAATAATGTTTGAAATGCATTTCATTTATGTTTAAATGATGACAAACACTTAAAAATATAATTAAATTACTTCATTATAAATATTTGGGACATTTTAGAAAAACCAGGATAAGTGAAACATGAGGACATGAATGTTGCCACAAAAGGACAATCACCCTGTTATATTTTAATAATGGATAAGGCATCTTTGTTAAGTCTTACATTTCCAAGTGGAGGAACTTAAAGGAGTGCTTAAAGGTAGCCAATGTTATTAAGAGGCCAATTGATGTCTAGAAATTGGAAGAATTCAGGTGAGAGGTTGCTTGAGCCTCTTAGAAACTACTTTAATTTCCGCCGTCTTATCATCCGGCGTGGCTTTCTTTTCCCCTTTGTCCTGTCTATCCTCATCAGCTGCAGCCTCCCCAACACTGTGACTACACACACGTGATGCGTACAGACACAAACACTCGCACACACAAGCACACGCACACAGATTTTACCGGTCTAAAGGAATACACCGCTCACCCGTAGAGGAGCCTACCTTGTTTCCAGGGCAACACACGCAAGACAATGGACTTCACCTCACCCTCCACCCCAATAAAAAAACCCTACATCCACAAGACACGTCTGTTCTTTCTTTTTAGTCTGTCCCTTGCATTCAGTCTATCCTTCTTTTATGTCCTTAGGAGCCCTTCCCCCACCCAGGGGTCAGGTCCTGCTTAGGTACTGGACACTGTACTTGGTGCGTGATTGGCTGGGAGACCTGACCTTAAACAAGCCTAGGTCACATTCCTGATACGGTTTAGGGCCAGGCAGAGGAAGACAGGAGGTGTGCAAAGAAAACAAAACGGCTGACAGAACAGACACGATGACTCACAGATCACCAGTAAGTGAACACAGCCCACAAAAGCACAAGTGGATGACGTGGAAACACATAAAGGAGGTCCGTCAGTGTCAGTGTGCAACAACATATTGAAACAAAAAAGGTTAATACGCAGTTTAGGCACGACTCCTTATATGTGCACCCACACAGGACTTAGAAAGTGGGATTTTATGAGACAGAATGGCCCCAATTCCTGTAACTGGAGTGGACGGACACTTGCATGCACATTGCACACACACATACTCACTTCTTCATGGGTATGTTCATGCTTCAGTGCCTGGCAACAAAGCTCAAAGGGCACAATAGGGTCTAATGCCATTGCAGTTACAACACCTTATACAGTGCCTCACAAAGTTTCCTTTTCCATTACTTTCTCATGCTCCCGGTGTATTTCTGATCAAACATGATTCCAGTTTTAAGGACAACTTTGTACTTTCAATATCTTTACTCCTCTGTAGATTCGTAAACAGTTTATCTCTATATTCAGTATCTTTGAACCTGACAGTGAGGAAGAGGAGGAGGAGATACTCGATTTTGTATAGCAAAGACTGAATTTAACCCATAAAGACCCAGCACTACTTTTGTATCAGTTCCCAAGTAAAATTTTCCTCTATATTTAACCTTTTTTTACCCATAAAGACCCAAACATCCACCATCTAACAAAACCATCTACTGATATAAACTGTTTAATCCATGTTGATCCACTAATACATGAAAAGAATTGGTGTAAAATACAGTTATTTATCTTTTCATGGTCATAGAATATGACCCATTTGGATGTTCGGAGGCTCTGTAGTTACCATGGAAACACCATTATCTTCTACAACATTGATTTGCCAGTATCATCAAATCTATGGAGTTGGACAAATGACAGTGGATGGACACACTGGTTTATGTTCAGTTAATGAGAGATGTTGCCAAAAAAGTCACTTTTTCCTTCAGTTCTCTCTGCTCTTCATCTAATAACCCTTAATTTTACTCTAAACGTTTATGAATATCTACATAAGTAAATTAAATGTTGGAAAATACCTGATTTATACTAAAAAAACACAAAATACAAAAGATAATATTACAATAATTGGCATCAAACTACTTAAGGATAGATAAATATAGAGGAAAAATTAATTTGGGAAGTGCCACAAATGTTACACTGGGTCCTTATGGGTTAAGAGAATGAGGAAACCTTATTTTTCTTGGGTATGCAGTCTGAATCCATGTTCAATGTTTCAATCAGGGCCGTTTCTTGCTTCATGGGGGCCCTAAGCAAGATGTGCTCTTTGGGGGCCCCAAGTTTGTCAATCTATGATAATCCTTTAGATGGTCGACTAGAATGTCACAGTCTATTACATTTTATGAGCAAAACAGGCTACAGTTAAAATTAAACGTCTTAAGTTGAGCTACTCAAGCAAATTAAACTCATAGAAAACTATAATACAAGGAAAACGACAATCCTGTATACATCAACAAATATAAAAATATTTTGAGTGTTTATAAAAAATGTTTACCTTAAGGCGAGACACTACAGGTGCAAAATTCTATTTTTATTTTTGTTATACACAAGATGAGATAAATGACAGGGATATCTGCTTTTATTACCTCAGAAATCAAAATATACTGTCGATAGTTTTTTTTAAAAATCTATTTTCGCCATATTTTTTTGATTGATATGTAACATAACTCAGACTAGAAATGATTTATTAACAAATTCCTCTGTAAATATCTTCAGAATACTGCAAAATGTATGTGTAAAGTTTGGTGTACATAGATAATACGTAGGCTGAGATGTTTCGACTGGAGAATGACCATGGAGAATTCGATACATTTCTAGAGGAAACAGTTGCTGAAAAACTGAATAAATGCTCAGGCCCTTAATAATAATAACAACATAGAATATTTAAAGCTCATGAAAACTGATTATTTAATAATATGGCAGGCAAATAAGGCCTACAACTGCACTAACATATCATGTCGGGATGGTAATTTCTTGGTAAATTTGGGAGAAATGTACCGCCACAACTGTACTACAATAACATCTTAATATATATTTTCAAAATTTCTTTATAGCAGCTTGAAAGAACACATATTGAATGAGTAAAGTAGCCCAAAATCTCAAAACTAATGACTGCATGAAAAATCTATGTTTTTGCCTGCCATGTCTCACCTTAAATAAGAAAATACAACAACTGTTGAGATAACTTCTTTTTGATGCCATTATGGTGTTTGGTTTGTTTAATACTCTGGCTAACAGAATAGTAGTTGAGTAGCTGTCAGTTATTTCCATTGTACCTGCTGGTGGTCCGCTACAAAAATGACCTAATAATGAAACAAAAACATCAGCCACAGCTTATCGTTACAAAAAAAAATAAATAAATAAAAAACAAAAAATAAAAATAAATAAATAAATAAAAAAAAAACTAAATAACAATTTATTTATATCGTATGTTTATTTTTTAAGTATATAATGGATGTAATAAGCACACAAGATAGCTACAGATAAAGACAGGACCTTTAAAATTTCCTCAGATGAGGCTGAACATGCAGCTTTGGGGCCCCCTTGTGGCTTGGAAGCCCTCAGCATTCGCCTAATTCGCCTATAGCAAGAAATGGCCCTGATTTCAGTTAATAGTAGCTGTGGAATATTTACAATCAGATACATCTATAAGAGAAAAATTAACCCCCACAATGTCAAGAAAAATTATCTCGTCTAAGGATTTGTATAAAAACAGCTACTCCATCAAACTCCTCATTCCATGTGAATCCCCTCCTCCTCAGTCAGTAGTGTACTCTTTTTATGTATAGTCTATTTCTCACCATGCTCAAGTATCCGACAGGCACCGGGAGTCAGGCTCAAAAGCTGCTGTGGTCGTTTCTGTTTCCGACGGGACATGCCTCTGTTGGACCGGACCGACGCAGGGGCGCACTGGCCAACGCACAACTTTTATTCTGTCTCCCTGTACACTGAAAAAAGTAGGCACCTAAGTTAATTAAAGAGAAAGATAATGAGGATGATAAATGTCAATAAAAAAAAAAATTAAAAAAAAAAAGGCTAGAGTATCTTTCCCAGGAATATGACACGTGATGTTCCGGGTCGGTTGGTCTGGAAAAGGCGTATCCACGTTGGTGGCATTGTGGCGTAAAGAAAGAAAAGCAGAACGCATTGAGGACTAAAGTGCCAACTGACATGTGTGACAGTTTCTCTCAACAAGTCTCCCTTTTCTCAAAACTCACCGTTGGCCCTCCTTCTCTCTCCCTCGCTCTCCCTGCACACACACAGCTCACTTGTTCATCCACTACTTTGCATTCAAATGGCGAGTGAATACCCCTTCTTTTGAGCCAAGAGTCCACTGCCTCTTAGGAAACACTCATACATTGACGCTCAAGTTCATGGCATAATAGCCCTGGCCTGGATCGCCATTACTGATATGAGTGTAGAAAGAGCAGTGCTGAGGAGTAACCGAATACATGTAACGGGATTACTTACTTAGAATACAGAATATGAGTAACTGTGTTCTGTTAGAGTTACAATTTTACACTGCCATGAATTTACATCGTTCCCATATGTGAAATACTACATTCATATGGTATTAAAATTCAAGAAAATGTGAAAGTAATCCAAGTATTTGAATTACGATACTCAGATTGGGTAATGTAACAGATTACAGTACAAATTACTTTTTTGGGGCATGTATTCTGTAATCTGTAATGGAATATATTTCAAAAGTAACCCTCCCAACACGGCATACAGCACTACATGCAGCAGGATTATTATGAATCCCACACACCTTTATGAACAGTGTTGGGGAGTAACTGAATACATGTAACGGGATTACCTATTTAGAATACAAAATATTCTACACAATAATCTATACAATAAAAATTGTAACTGTAACTGGGTTCCGTTACAGTTACAATTTTACACCACCATGAATATCATTGTTTCTATATGTGATTTGTTACTTTCATATGGTATTAAAATTCAAGAAAATGTGAAAGTAATCCAAGTATTCGGATTATGATAGTTAGATTGGGTAATGTAACAGATTACAGTAAAAAAATACTTTTTTGGGCATGTAATCCCACACACCTTTATGAACAGTGTTGGGGAGAAAGGGAATACATCTATTTAGAATACAAAATGTGGGTAACTGTATTCTGTTACGGTTACAATTTTAATACATTGTAATCAGAATACAGTTTTTAATAATCATTGGATTACTTTGTTATTTTCCATCATTTCACAAATCCAGTTTCCCACACATTTCCTCTGTCACCACTGTCATTATGGAGCTGAGAACGAGACCGACATCTGTGTTGAATCCAGTCTTGTTCCTTTGGGTTGTACTCGTACATCACATGTTCATATGCGTTTATGAGGCTTAGACCTAATACATTCATCCAGCTTTAAAACATAACACACAAGAAGAACTCAGTTTACAACATAGTAATAATGGTGTGATTTGCTATATTTATGTGGAATTAAAATTCAAGAAAATGTGAAAGTAATCCAAGTATTCGGATTACGATACTCAGATTGGGTAATGTAATATACTACAGTACAATTTACTTTTTTGGACATGAACTCTGTAGTCTGTAATGGAATACATTTCAAAAGTAACCCTCCCAACACTGATTACAGAGTATGTGCTCAAAAATCATAATCTGTACTGCAATCTGTGTAACAAATCACACCATGTTTACTCTGTTGTAAATAGAATTCATTTCATTTTATTTATGTATTTGTTTTGAGCAGAAAAAGACAAAGAAAACCATGAATGATTGTTGTGTGTTCTGTTTTAGAGCTGGATGAGTGTATTAGGTCTACGCCTCATAAACACATACGTATGGACATGTGATGTACTAGTACAAATATTGGACTGGAGCATCCCTACACTGTAAAATCCAATAGTTGCCCTGACTTTCATACATTAGTTTACTCTACTAGGTTATCAACAATATGGACTTATGACTAGCATTTATGAAGTAACAGTTACTTGCCAGGTGAAAAATGCAAAATACTTCATTTAAAGTTAAACTCACTCACAACAATAAGTAGCCTAATGAAGTTGTAATACTTTTACCTGTCTATACACTTCAAAACAGGACAATGAATAAACAGGCCTATAGAAATTATAATCAACACATTCAACAGTATTTACATTATATGACCAAAATATGTGTGAAGCAAAAAAAAAAAAAAAAGTAGGAACAATATACATTCATGGTGGTGTAAAATTGTAACTGTAACGGAATAGTTACTCATATTTTGTGTTCTAAATACGTAATCCCGTTACATGTACTCCGTTACTCCGTTCCTAAAGGTGTGTGGGGTTTCATGTTAATCCTTGTGCCTCTAAACAGGCTCCAGTAAACACAGCGGCTGGAATGAGGTGGAATTTGCAACAATGGCGTTGAGGGAGCACAGCTGAGTGAACATCACCCTCTCAGAGCCTCTCCAACACATAAGGCCACTGACTGGAGGCACAATGCCTCCTTTTCACCCTCATCCCGACTGCTTACCACGTGGAGAGAGGTAGTGAAAGAAAGACACAGCCACAGTGAGGAGGAAAAATTATTTTACAGCCGGGCCCTGTGACACTCCACACCCCTCCACCTTCCTCAATTTGTCTGAGTGAGGCTGGGGAAGAATAATAAAACAGGCAACATCAGACCTGAGGGCTGATGTAGATTTTAGAGCCATGCAACTGGACTTCACCTGTTAGTTTAATAGTGAGTCAGAGCACATTTAATATAGTAGATTTGTAATGTCTAAGTGTAGATGCAAAGCTTTGATTTTTAAAAAAATAATATAAAGTAATTGCAAATAAAATCCGTGAAAATAAGATTATCGTTAATAACGTTGCGCCGAATAGAGAATAACTTAAAATTTCATATATTCCACAACAGCCCGCACAGATATCATCTATTCTTAAAATTCTATTGTGCCAACATCGCATTCGTCTTTTTCGTGCCATCTTGCCAATACTGATCGTCTGTTGTCTCGACGGTCGGACTTTTCTCAGTAATCCTGAGAAACAAAAGCCAAATACGGCGGTGAGTGCGCGCTCCCGCTACTGTACGGCGACCTGTTGCACGCCATGCGCGCTCCCACATCATAACAAGTTATGATTCATAAAATAATATGAGTCCTGCAAAAAACACAGTCCCGGATGTGCATTTCCCTCCCAGGCCGCGCGTCGCCGACACAACCGCGTTTGGATGAAACACAAAAAACAACTTACCATGTTGGAAACGATGATTTTTTTTTTTTTTTGTAGCGATATTGTGTAACGGCAAAGAGTAGAGAGAGAGAGAGAGGGAGAGAGAGAGAGAGGGGGGAAAAAAAGCTTATGTTGGGTAGATCCGTCTCTCAGCCGGGACACTGGCGCAGCATTTCCCTATTCACTCCCTGGGATGCGCAGTCGGACAGCCGCATTTTTTTTTTTTTTTTTGGTTCAATTATTTATCCCCGTCGCATGTCTCGTCTTATAAATAACCTCTTAACATTGGGTTATTACGCCCCCGACGTTTGTCTGCAGGACGTCTGCGTACGCAAAAATTAAAAAAATAAAACAAGGGGGGGAGGACTATATTTTCCTCGGCTTCCTCCTCTCTTTGTATTTGTCAGGCCCTGCTCCTGTCCGGCCTGTCTGCGCTCTCTGCGGTACCGTCTGTCTGTCTGTCTGTCTGTCTGTCTCCCTGTCTCTTATAATTAATGGCCCTCGCCGCCAGACGGTCCTCAGGGAAACAGTGACCACGGTTACCTCCACATTGGCTCTCAGTGTGCATCTCACATACTCAGGCCCACAGACACGGCGGATCAGCCTCAGGTGTGGACTGAGGACTGGCTTAATCACAATAATCCACAGTAAACACACGCACATAGAAATTAACCTGTGTATGTTTAATCTCAAACTCTGTCCTTCATGTTGGATCACTGACATTGAACTTATTCTGGATGCAAATTGCTTCTTATCACAGTCTTCAATGTGCATTTATTCTCACACTACCTGAGGTTGTGTTCTTTAGACTTAACATTTTTACTCATTATCCTCTTAGACGAACAGCTACAGCTCAACGCTTGTCTACATAAGACAGATCTACAGTAGAGTCAAGGATTAGTTTATACTGTCTGACATAATGTGAGAGAACGCACAATATCTACACACACACACAGAGGTAAGGCAGAATTATTTAATTTTATTTATTTAATATAGTAGATTTGTAGTGTTTTTATTTATTTATAAAATGTTTTACATAAATAAAAGGAATTAAAAGTTTGTACACAATATAAGGTGAAAAAAATATATGATTAGAAGATAATACAGGATGCAATGATATAAAATAATCTATTTTATTTTTTGTTATTTACTTTTTATTTAGGAGTTTTTACAACACCAACTCAAATAAAAACACAAAGATTACAGACGTCATCTCATTAACCCTTTCAGTGGCGGTCCTAGACCATTTGGCGCCCAAGGCAAGATTTACCAACGGCACCCCCTCCTCCCCCCAAAAAAAACCATGCATAAAAAGACCTCATGTCTGAAGAACTGCACATTTATTTAAACAAAGATAATAAACAATAAAAAAGTGTAAATTTCTTCCAAGCAAAATAAAATAAACATCTTCTATAATGAAAAACAATAAACAAACTTTTTTACTTTTTTTTTTTACAGTAAAGTAGTGCAACATCTACATTAAAAACACAACAAGAGATGAGGAAAAAGTGCACACTCAAGAATCTAAACATAAAATAAAAAAAAAAATCATAAATAATGATAACAATAAAATGAGGTGCAAATTTACTCAAGTAAAGATTTCTATGACCACACTTCACACTTGTATTTACGTCCAGTCCTTCTAGTCCTCCTTGCTGCATGTTTGGCGCCCTCCACTGGGTGGCGCCCTAGGCAACCGCCTATATCGCCCGTAGGACAAACCGCCACTGAACCCTTTATTGGGTGACTAATTTTAGTATTTTCAGCAACATTAAATATGAGGCTGATCCTTTTTATTCATTTTTATTCAATTATTTATTTGTTTTGAGTAGAAGAAAAAAAATAAAAAAATTTTGTGTACAAGGACCTGATAGCAGAGCAAATATGTTAATAAGTAAAGATGATAAAGACAATGTAGCAGTTGCCATGTACACTAATATTCATTCATTCATTCATTTTCTGAACCCGCTTCATCCTCACTAGGGTCATGGGGGTCACATGGAGCCTATCCCAGCTACTTAAGGGTAAAGGTGGGGTACACCCTGGACATTTCACCAGTTCATCACAG
>JAPTGZ010000010.1:33432569-33442590 GCA_029814645.1 Fowleria isostigma | reverse complement strand
TGGTAAATGTAACTATTACCCACCTTAACATAACGTTTACCGTTCAGGTAAATCCCATTTTTCATGCAGTGTATATTCTGGACATGTCCTAACATCAGACCTTTCAGGGATGATATATTCAACGCTGTGAACACAGTTTTCAACCAAAAATTTTCTAAAGAGCTAAAGTTTGCTATTTTAGGTGCAATTCCAGAAAGTTCAGAGGGAAATACTTTTTCCGAATTTTACGAATGACAGCCATTAAATGCATCACTATCAAGTGATTGAAACCTGAACTCCCCAAATATAACATTTGGATTGAGAAAGTGAAGGAAATCTATTAGACGGAACAAAATACTTATGTACCTAGAATTCAGGAAGAGATATTTATGAAGAGATGGAGTCACATGATTCACCTTTTAATGCATGTCTAATTGTTTTGTCCTCTTTCCTTTATTTTATTTCCAATTCAGTTTTGTTTTAGTGTCATTCCTGTTACATTTGTGACTAATTATAATCAATATCTACAGCAGATATCCATATTTTTTTATATACGCCATCTAGGGATATTTGATTGGATGTGTTTATGTATGTAAAATGCCTTGTATATTTGTGTGAGAAAAACTACATAAAAAATGAAGTAAAAAAAACAAACAAAACAAGACCCTGACCTGTGCATGAAACCTGTCAAAAGTCATGATGGGTCCAAAGAAGAAGAAGGGGAGGTAGAAGTTGTATTTGAGCAGATCACAGAAGGTGTAGTTTCCGTCCTTCTTCTCACAGTTCTCCAGAGCAAAACTCATACAGCGTATGATGCTGAAGCCACAGCCTCCGTAGAACAGGATGTCCTGAAGGTCGAACGATCCGGTCACCAGAGCTTCCTAAAAAAGAGACAGAGTTTATCCTCATGTTCTGTCCAGACGCATTCTTTATAGAGTCAGAACCGTTTAAAATGTTAGGATTTTAGTTTTGCTGTTGGATTCAGTTTAGTTTCAGTTAGTGGATAGTACATAAGTTACTTTAATTTTATTTTGAGGTTTAGTTTAAGTTCAAATTTAACATAATTTTAATCCTTTTTTTATTATTAATCCATAAAGACCCAATGGTACTTTTTTTTTTTTACCATTTATTGCAACATCCTCTTTATTTTGAGTTTTTTCATTATAAATCAGGTATTTTCCATATTTAATTTACCGATCATGTAGATAATCATAAAAGCTCATATCAACGTTGAGAATTAGTCTATCAAAAACAGAGAAAACTGAACAAAAAGTTACTTTTTCGGTTAAATCTCTCGTCAACTGAACATAAACCCAGTGTGTCCATCCACTGTCATTGATCCAACTCCATGGGTTTTACTGCTGAATCAGTGTTGTAGAGAATGATGGTGTTTCCATGGTAACTACGGAGCCTCTGAACATCCAAAACGGTCATATCTGATGTCCATGAAAAAATGACAAACTTTATTTTACACCAGTTATTTACATGTATTGGTAGGATTGGTGGATCAACAGTTATTAAAGAGTTCAGATCAGTAGATGCTTTCGGTTGGTGATGGATGTCTGGGTCTTCATGGGTTAATTTTATTTTGAGGTTTAGTTTAATTTTAATGTAAATTTATTTTTTAGGTATTATAAGAAAAGCCTCAGTTTATAGAAGCTAAAAAATAAACAATGGATTACTGAAATAAACACCAAATACACTTATAAAGAATAAAACTATTCTTTGCTCATTATATTCTTTTTTTTAACCAAAGTGAAAACAGGAGCAAATCAAGGAGGAAAAAGAAAGTGAAGCTGACTTTACCTACAATTCTATATCTGTTCTGTGTTTTTGATTTTTTTTTCCCTTTTTTTTTGTAACAAAAGCATTTTAATTTCCTTATTTTACAGTTGGTTTGAGTTTTTGTGAACTATAACAACCTTGGTATATCCTCCTGAGACACAAGAAAGTGAAAATTTTGGCTTTTTTTTTTTTTACAGTAAACAGTTGTCTTGATTGGAAGCATGGCATAATAATGCAAAAATTCTTCAGATTTTTAAAATTATTTTCATTTATTTAAAATGTTTAATGAAGTGTCCTTTGCGACAGACAGCATTTTTTAAGTAAAAGTGTAAAACTTTTGTCCCCTACAGAGGACAAAAATGCATTGCTTGGTTTCAGGAGGATATGTTACAGTAAGAATAACAGAAATAATAGCAATAACAAAAATGGGGTAGGATAAAATAAAATAAACAAACAAAAACAAAACAAAAAAAAACTAAACACACGTTTGTAACTAGGTATACTATTGTATCTTCACAGAAAGTTTCTAACCCAAATATCAACCACGCTGTTAAGTGGTGAAACTGGGGGTGGGAGTAAATAAGCTCTGCTTCTCCTCACTCTCTTTTGAGCTTTTGTTCTTCAGCGGTGGTATACTAGTGGGGACTTGTGTTGTAGAATGATGTGTTATATTTACTGTGTACACACAATGTTCTGCAATACAATTACTCTATTTATGTGCACTTACAATGGATGCCTCTCTGTGTATGTTCCTTATGTATATTCTACATGCATAGTTTCTATGTATTTCTACATGTATGTATACTTGTGCATATGACATTCTTATCTCTTTTTTTTCTTTTCCTTTTTTTGCCAATCGTTCCATGTATGTCTGTGTACACAGGTATGAAATGTATATGAATAGTACTAAATATTGTACATGTATATGCAATTACTACTGTACATGGAGTACATAAGCTCAAACTAAACTAAACTAAACTAAATTAAACTAAACTAAACTAAATGATAACATTAAAATGAAATAATGTCTCACAATCATTCATTTCCTTCAGCTGTCCGTGCTCAGCAGATTCCATCGTACACACACCTCATCTATAAATTGTACATGGGGTTTTAAACACCCCTCACCTGCCAGGAGTTATAAGGCTCCAGTTTAATGGAAGCCAAAGTGGTGAGTCCGGCTGCGAAGCACATCCATTTCCTCTTGATCAGAGCGACGCTATAGAGCACAAAGCAGTGAGACACGACCAGGGCCATGAAGGTCCAGCCCATGGTGACCAGGACCGCCAAACCACCGTATATGGCAAAGATCAAGGATCTGTGCTGTGGGTAAAGAGGGGCCAGCGTCAGCGTGATGACAACAGGACATGACTGTAATATTCAGATGTTCAACTGACAAAGGTGAAGAGAGGTGTTAGTGATGAAACACGGTCAAATCTGAAACTTAAATGATGAGTTTATTAGAACAGGAACATATGAACCACTTGGGGATCGATGGTGTAAATGATAGGACAGAGTCACGTTACAAAACGCACAACTTTATTAAGGTTACCTTACTTCCATCTATACCAATCTTCATTGTGAGCATGGAACAAGACAGAAAACATGTTTAAAACATAGTCAACTGTTTTAAATATGTCAAAATATTAGATTACATAATAAGGGAAATTATTTAACCAGAGGTAAAATGATTATTTGATTAATTGATTAGTTATTGCTGCTGAATTAATTCCTAACTATCTTGATAATCAACTATTTTAAGGGATTTTTTTTTTCAGAATATTTATATTTTCTGGTTCTTTTTCTCATCTATGGCTGTAAATGGGTATTATTTTTGGTTCAGTTTGTTTCTTTGTTTGTTAAGAATTTAAGCTGCAAAACTATTGGTTGAATTCAAACCAAATTGGACTCATAGATTAACAGTGACCTAGAATAGATCTTATTGCATTTTGAGAAAAGTAGGTCAAAGTTCAAATTTTTTTTATGATTTACTTCTAATGGTTGAAATTTCAAATGTCTATGAAAACACCAATTTTTTTTTCAATTTACTTCAAACTTGACACATAAATCAAGATAATGCTGACATCAACACGTGCATAGATATGATGGCATCAGCTGGACTAATGCCAAAATAAGCTACAATATGTGCAAGGGGCGGGGTTTGATGTGTCTGTCACCACTTGTTTTGTGATGTTTTAACGACCAAAACAACTAATCAATTAATCAAAAAATAATCAACAGATTATTCACCAAAAAATCAGTCACAGTCTATAAAATACAAGTCATGCTCATGCATCAAATATAAATGCGATGAATCTCAACTGAAAATAAATGCTACAATATTAAAAATCTCCTTTCATAATGGTGCACTTCCATTGAATGCATTAAATCAGATGTTAAATGTCATGCACAGCCTTGACTGATGCAAAGCTTGACTTCATAAACATTCACACACATACATATATTCAGTGCTAAACAGACGTGCATTTACACCAGAACGCAGTGAAAAATACAGCGTGAACTCGTTGATATTCACACCATCTTTCTGTCCCTTTGACGTAAACACATTCACGCACCTTTGGAGCGATGAGGGAGAATATCTTGGCAAAGATCACATGACCGGCGAGAGCAAAAAGAATATGATTGCGGAATGTAGTGAACCACATCATCCATTCGAAGTCCGCAACATCCTGTGGAAAACAGGACGCATCTTTGTGTTTGCATGAAAATTTTTTAAAATTTGGTCACAAAAGTTATCTTAACTTATCTTATCTCATCCCATCTTATTTTATCTCATCTTGTCTCGTCTCATCTCATCTTATCTTGTCTCATCTTGCCTTTTTATCTTATCTTGTCTCATCTTCTCTTATCTTGTCTTATCTCATTTCATCTCATATCATCTTATCTGATCTTATCTTGTCTCATCTTATCTGATCTTATCTCATTTCATCTCAACTCATCTTATCTTGACTTGTCTTGTCATCTTGTTTCATTTTGTCTTATCTTATATTTGTCTCATCTTGTTTTATCTTGTCATCATCTCATCTCATCTTATCTTATTTTATCTTATCTTATTTTGTCTCATCTAATCTCATCTCATCTTATCCTATCTTATCTTATACTTCTCATCCAACCACAGTCAAATTCACTCTACCCAGGTGGTGCAATTTATCTGGATAGTTTTGGGTTTTTTTTTTATTTGAATGATGAAGCCGGAATTAAATAACAGTAATGAGGCTATTTTTCTTTTTTTTTTAATGTAAGGATTAGAAGGTTCAGAAAATTGTGGGGAAAAATGTAAGGAGTAGAAGTGCAAAGTCAACTGAAAAATAATTAACTCAGTAAAGTATAGATAACCAACTTTTCTACTTAAGTATTTGTACTCCATTACTTGACACCTCTGATTGTGATTCATTTTATATGTTATTTCTTCTGCACTGATGTCTGTAAAGGTACTAGACAAATAAAGTTTTATTCACTTGATTATGTACAAAGGGGCTCCTTTCATCCGTTACTCACCATTTTCCTGCCAAAGTAATGCCATCCTGGTTTCACACTTTCTTTAAAGGCCTTTCTGTTTACGTTCTCTGAAGAAAGAAGAAAAAAAAAAAAAACAGGACGAGCACAAAACGGGATTCAATAAATTATACATGAGGAGACATACTACAATCAGTGAAGCATTCAGATTATAACAGTGCGTGGTGAAGCTTCTCAGTTGAGGCGATCGGCTTCATTTTGTTCACTGGATTATTCCCACATAATGAGTTTAAGGTGTAAAAGCGCATCAATCCATTTTATACCACCAAATATTATGTAATACACTCTGGGGTTTTCTATTTTTGAGGTTGTCATCTACTTTTATACCATCGTAATCTGTTTTTCTGAGATTAAATCACTGCCTAACCTCAAAAAAAGGCAGATATATTGAGGAGATAAAAAAAGAATTTCAACAGAAATTTGATGTATGATAGTAAAAACAAGAATGGAATAACAGAGATATTCACTTCACAGCTACAAATCAGACTGGCGCGCGGCCCCGAAGCTCCTACAGCTTTGCCTGATTACACTAATGGCTCTGGAAAAAGGATATGAAAATGTGAGGGTCAGTCAGGGAAAGCCTCTTACTTCTGGGAACACGGCCAGATTTCTATTACCAGTATCCGCAGCTACTGTAGCATTACGAAACACGAGAGTGGGCAGCCTTAAATGTCCATTTCAAGACAGAATAAAGAAAATAAACGGTACAAGAAGGAAGGAGTCGGATGAAATGATGGGTAAAAAAACATGAGTGACAGCACTGATGGTGACAGACAGTGACAGCCGCCGGATCACACTCAGTCCATTCATAACATGTGGACACAACACAGTAGAGTTTCATACATAAAACATTTGGCATTTTTCCCCACAGTTGTTTCCACTTTTTTGGCTCAGTGTGTCATCCTGCTTAAATATACCCATCATAAAAATAATTAGATCATCATCAAATTATATTTATATTAATAGGAACAGAGAGGAAGTCCTTAAGGGAGAGTTTCTGAGATGTATCCTGCATGTCAAGTGACTTTATAATTTTAAGATTTATTCAGAGATCAGGTGTTAATCACAGTAAGGTTGGCGTGAATGTGAGAAAAGGTGTTATTTTATTATGCGATAAGTGTTCTTTTTCATCATTTATGGTATTACTTGTGAGCATTTCTTTAGTTTTATCTTGATATTTCACAGTTCTCAACCTTGGCTGCTTTTTTTATTTCAATCATTTTATTGTAATGTTAGTTTTTCTGCAACTTTTGATAATTTATGGCATTATTTGAAGATATTTATTTAATTTTGGCTTTATTTTTCATAATTTTCAACCTTATTTTCTTTCTTATTCCACCACTGAATATTGTACAAGTGTTTATGCATCATTTTCATAATTTATAGTAATACTTGTAAGCATTTAATTAATTTTGTCCCAATATTTCACAGTTATCAACCTTATTTTCTTTGCAATTCCATCATTTTGTTATTTTATAACTGCTTATGTGCATTTTTCATAATTTACAGTATTACCTGTGGGCATTTCTTTAGTTTTATATTGATATATCACAGTTCTCAACCCCTTTTTATTCTATCATTTTATTATATGTAAGTTTGATATGTCTTTTTAATCATTTGTGGCATAATTTGAAGGCATTTATTTAATTTTGTCTTAATATTTTACAGTTCTTAACCTTATTTTCTTTGTTATTCCCCCATTTTTGTGTTCTATAACTGTTTACGTGTCTTTTTCATAATTTACGGCATTACTAGAGAGCATTTATTTAATTTTTATGTTGAATTTTCATAGCTCTGAATCTTATTTTCTTTTTTATTCCATCATTTTAATATTCTATAATTGTTTATATGTGTTTTTCATAATTTATGGCACAACTTGCAAGCATTTATTTCACAGTCTTTATATTTCAGAGTTCAGAACCTTTTTTTTCCCTCTTTGCTTTTCAATCATTTTACTTGAAGGTTCAAAGTCTTTATTGCTTTTACACAGACAAACTCTACAACATAATTGTTAGTTTCACATTTCTTGTGTCTCAAACAACTATATATCAAATAATAAGTTAAAATATACAGAGTTTTAGTTGTAGAGACATATATAGAGGTAAAAGAATATCAAACAGAAAAGACAGCAAGCATATTTACAATGAACACAACAGCTGTTAAGCACTTAGTAACTCTTTAAAATGCACTATATAAATAAATAAATGTATTATTTTACCCTTACTTTACTTGATATAATCTGATTTTCAATACGTTTGCACATAAACCTCCTCCAGCTTTGTGTTAGTAGATTTCAAAACAGCGTCTGACTGCGCATGAGCAGTATGTATGGACGTTAGATATTTCTAGACATGTCATGCACTCACCACTTGAAGCCTCAAATATCCAACTGCCTGCCCATATCAAGGCTACGCCGAGCACTGCAGTGTAGAGATACAGCTCATATCTGGGGAGGGCAGCCTTGATCCCCATGGTGAATCTGTATACAGGAAGCCCAACGTGTTGAAAAGCAATCAGTCACATACACCCGGATTACACCAACACAGCGAACATTAATACACTGTACTTTAATTGCACATAATGATTTTAAGTGTTTTTCAATGGCTGAGAAAACAAAAACAACTCGCTGTTTTCTTACATGATGCTACCTGGTAATGAAATACGATTAATAATACACTGTTTTGGGACTATATTACTTTTTTCAAACAGTATTCTGTAAGAAAACAAGATATTTTCAATTTTTTAATGTTGAGAGGGTTACTTTTGAAATGTATTCCATTACAGATCACAGAGTACACACCCACAAAAGTAATCTGTAATCCATTACATTACTCAATCGGAGAATCCTAATCTGAATACTTTTCTTAAATTTTAATACCATATGAATGTAGTAAATCGCACCATGCTTACTCCACTGTAAACAGAATTCTTCTTGTGTGTTCTCTTTTAGAACTGGATGAATGTATCAGGCCTAAGCCTCATAAACACATATGAACATGTAATTATTAGATACAACCCAAAGTAACTTATTGGTGTTTTGTCTGGTTATAGGAAAATAGACAAAGAGCTGATTCAACACAGATGTCGTTGTCAGCTCCATAATGCCAGTGATGATTTCGGAAACGGAGAGGAAATGGAGAGAGAAACTGGATTTGTGAAATTACAGAAAATAACGGAAAGTAATCCATTGATTTTTAAAAATATAACTGTAATCTGATTACCATGTATTAAAATTGTAACTGTAATGTAATAGTTACTTCTATTTTGTATTCTAAATACATAATCCCCTTACATGTATTCCATTAATCCCCACCACTGTAGTTTATTAGTATTATTTTCTCTTTATTAGGTACATTTGTGTTCTGTATGTTGTGTCAGAGTTTGTTTAGTGTACTAATGAATATTTATAACTAAATTTCTTTGACGTAATTCGAACCACACAAGTTTAAGTACTGAAAATGGGGATTGGGAGTAAACAACTTCTACTTCTTATTCCCTTTTGGGTTACTAGGGTTGTTTTGTAGCAGTAAATTGTTGTATGTTGTAGTACACAATAGACATAAAGATACATCTATTTTAATGGGGAACTGCCGTATACATTCATGTATTATGTATATTGTGTACACATAATGTATGATATATATTTCTCTATAGATATTGTTTATGTAAAATTCTCTATGTACGTAGTGTTTACAGTAAATTCCCTATGTACGTATATCTGTGTACATATAATGAAATATATATAAGTATTGTCCATGGAGTGAACAAGCTTGAAATAAATGATAAAATGAAAAATGTACACTAATTATATGTGTATCATTTCTTTTTGGTGTCTATAGTCTGATGTGTTTTATTGGTATTTTCTCTTTATTATTAAATACATTTGTGTTTGTTTGTGTCAAAGTTAGTTTGGTATGCTAATGAAGGTTCATAACAAATGTCTTCATGTATATTTATATAACATGTGGATGTTATGTTATTTCTGTTATGGTGAATTAAAGCAGTATTGTATATGGATTGAAGCTCAAAATAAACCAATCAATCAACACTGAGTCGGAGGTTTTTGTCTTTGGTGAATTGTTTTTGCTTATTCTGGAAAACCGCTGACACATGACTTATTTTGACAGGAAACATTCCAACCTCAACAACAAACTGACCAGATGGAAGAGTGTATGCTGTAAATTATAGAGTGTTGTCATGTCTTCAAAGCAAATTAAAGCTTTATTCTCTCATGTAAATGCTGATTAATTAAACATATTCAATGCATCTCCATAAATCAGATTATTCATGTTGTCAGATAGAGACCAATGCATTTTAACGAGGTGACATTTTACTAATAAGCCAACAGGATCGACAGGGCAGTGACTTAAATAGTACTGCAGAGAATCAGCATCGTCAGCTGCGCAACCCTACCTCTCCTTCCTATTATAGCCCTTGCAGTTGGTCCTGTTGTACAGCTGCAGTGCTATGTGATCTGAGAGGCGCTGGGGACTCACTTCACAGAATAATTAGCACTGACTGGAAGGACCAAGAATGGTGCATGGGGTCCGAAAACACACTTTGAGGCAGGATAGTTACTTTTTGTGGGATGGGAAAAAGTGCACTTTGTTGTATATGTGTGTGTGTGTGTATATATATGTGTGTGTGTTTGTGTATGTGTATGTTTGCACTTGGAGTTGAAGTTAAAGTTGCTGCACCACCAAGTCCCATGTACCCCCCC
>JAPTGZ010000010.1:33407339-33420973 GCA_029814645.1 Fowleria isostigma | reverse complement strand
ATCTCATTTTATTTATTAACCATTTTTTGGGGTGGGGATGTCCACATATGAGGTCGCAGGGTCCTAGGAGGTTAAAGCAGCATTTGACTTTTGTCGCCAATTTTTCATCAAATTTGTAAACCCCCAATCATATCCTAAGTATCACGAATCTGTAAGTTTTTCTTTTATTATGCACCTTAATTTTTTCCCTCAGTAAATGATATTGAAGTTTGCTTCCCCACAAACAAGTTTGTGTGTTTACATACATAGCTGGTAGGTCACTCAGGCATTTCCACAAATTTGTCGTGGCATTGCATTGTGGGTAGTGTAGCTCCACGCAGCCGCAGTAGCAGCAACAAGAAATGGCAACCGAAGGAAAAGCCAGCGGGTTCTCTGTGTATGGAACTGCACTTCCCACAATGCAACGCCGCGACAAATTTCTGAAAATGCCCAAGCGACTTACCGGCTGTTTGTAAACACACGGACTTCTTTGTAGTAGAGTAAACTTTGACATTGTTCACCGTGAGTGAAGACATTAAGGTGCGTACTCACAAAAAGACTTATGGATTTGAGATACTTGGGGTATGACTGGGGTTTTACAGATTTGATGAAAAATTTGTGACGAAAATCATATACAGCTTCAAAATCAGCCTCATTGTTTGTATTTTTTGTATTATGGATGATGATTGAATAAACCAAAACCTAAATAAAGAAACATACATGGCTCATTTAACTTTGTGCATTTGTTCTGACCTTTCCAAATACGTAATTTGAGTGTTTTTTCTCGACAGCCAAGCAGGTCTCAAGCAGGGTTCAAAGTGAAATCACACACATGACTTTTTCACCACATCATGCAGCCATATTACTGAAGAGACAAAGGATTCACTTGTAAACACTGGACCTTTAGTAGTAGCATGACTAGCAGCAGTTCAGTGGATGAACAGTGGTCACTTAGTGAGGCGTTAAGGAAGTTGACAAAGCATGACCAGGTAGCAAAAACAGAAGAGAGGTGAACGTGTTTGAAGTCACTTTTAATTTAGGTGGGTTTTAAAACGGTCATGACTGTAGATCCATGATATGACATCCCAAGCCACACATAGTTTTCCAGTCCTGTGATGGATGCCCTTTGTGGTGAGTATCGACATGAGACCTTTAGACACAGGTCAGATTTAGTGTCAGAAGTAGAAACTCTATGCTGAGATATCACCTTTCAAATGTCCTTTTTAAAGAACAATATTTACACCTCTCATGTACTCATATTCCAATAAATCCAGGTATAAACATAACTCTAATAAAACAGTGATCTGTAGTAGAAACAGTGCAGTAAGTGATGAATTATTGTGTTTTTACGTATGCATAGAGGTAGGGGTGTAAGAAAATATTGGTTCTGCAGTATATCGCGATTTTTCATTTCACAAGACTGGGTCGTTATCGTGAAATGAAATATCGCGATATTTTCCTCTCACCCCTAGTCATATATGAGATCTGCTGAAACACAAGAAATGGAGAGAATGAGTACTACAACAGTAGTATTGTGATATTGTATGTAATGCATGTAGTTTTCTTAAAATTGATAACACTGTCCACTATATTAGAATATGAACATTTGAACAGGATTTTAAACTGTAGTGTCTGTAAAACCATATTTTGTTTATTTTATTTTTTTGTGTTTTCTTTGCACTGGTAATGCCAGATGTTAAAACTTTATTTATCCAAATCCTGCACTTTAATTTTAAATTTTTACAGAGGAAAGTTTTGTGATATAGCATTAAATCCTGATCTGATCAAATAAAAAAGTGTCTTGTATCTGTGCATATTTCCGATGTAATTTAAAGTTTCTCAGGAAATGATCTTTTATAAAAGAAACAGCATACAAAAAATATCACCTTCTTGACAGTATCGTGATATATCGTGTCATGATCCCAGTATTGTGATTTGTATTGTATTGCCAGATTCTTGCCAATAGACACTTCTAGTCGTACTCGTATTTGAATAAATCCAGGTATTAAACATAATTGTAATAAAATAATGATCTGTAGTAGAGACAGTGTAATCTATGATGCATTTGTGTTTTTACATGTGCACAGATTGACACTGTCAGCTGTCTTGGTCTGTTTGTACTTTACAGTTCACAGAAAAAGATTTCAATCCATAGTGTGCTTTCTAATTGTGATTAAAACTTTTGTGAGATGATCTTTTGACGTGGTCGCTCAGCTCACCGTGCAGCCGGTCCCTGTTCTCAGAAGCAGCCTGAGAGAATTTAACAGGTAGTCTTACAGTGCTTGAACAGGCTCCAAACAGTCTGGACAAAAAGTGACCACCTTTGCTCTCTTCACACGCTGCCGTATGACATGTGTCTGCTGTGTGAACACTGCCAAGCAGCAGCCTAAATATAGACCGGCTGCCCTGTTGGCCAGGGCACCGCTGACCTCAAGGCCAAATATAACTTCTTACAAAGATGACAATGATCAGTATTTCATTCTTTCAGTTATGTTGGGCATCAATTGGAAAACAAACTATATAGTGCATGACCACAGTTAAATATTAAGATGTAATGCTGATTTATGATGGCTGATATTGTAGTTTATTGTTTTTAAAGTTTTTTTTCTAACTTCCTGACAAAAGTTTTGTCCTTATTTGCCTTTAATGTTTGTCATAATGTGAAGCTCATCTGTGACTACAGTTAAGACAGTGATATGCCATGTTTATGGGACCTCGTTGCTAAAGCTTCTATTTTTATTCATCCAGGCAAAGTCAGGTCAGTGTACTGCATGTGTGCCGTTAAAATAAGAGAAACAGTGTGCTCCATAGTACACAAATAACTATTTTTACTGATGATATTTACTGCTGTGACCACTTTTCATAATGTTATAAGAGCTGTTTGTTTTGGTTTTCCCTGTGGGGTCTATGGTAAATAAATAAATGTTGTAAATGTTCATCTAATTCTAAATCATGGGTTAGCAAACTTAAAACTCAGGACAAAAAAAGGGGAAAATACTGCATACAATTTAACAATGACACAGACTGTGATGTAGGTAGAGAAGATATGATCTGTATGCTGGTAAATGACACAAAACTATGTACAAGCTGTTAGAGTGTACCCTTTGTTGTGGTAGAAAACTTTCTAAGATTTACTCATCAAGTGGTAGTAAATCTACTCTGACAGTAGATGGTGTCCTAACAAGAATAGGTCCTTGACCCTTAATTTGGGAAAAGCAAATCAACAGTTATGTGCCCTGTTCAATGTCACCACTCTGCCTACTGGTTCAGTTAAACTATAACTATACTGGATTTTATTGGTGTTCCATAAAACAACCTGAGTTAGGTTTCTTAGGACAGTATCTCATAATGATGCATAAATGTCCAGAGTTTGATGCAGAGCTGCAGCTAAAATGTTTTCATTATGAAGAGTTTTAACATTCTTCTACTTATGGTTTGTTTTTAAAGTGACAAGAGGTTGCTTGCTGCCCCTGGCAACAACATGATCTACCAGCAACCACACACATCATCAGACGTTAGAAAGCAAACTCTTTCCTTTTTAGTATGCAAATGACTGGTTGTGTCTTCAGTCTGAGGCTTAAATCCTTCACAACAGATTCTTCAAGTAAAATCACTTGACTGCACGAGATGAGTGTGTTTACTGTATATTGACATGTGGAACCGTAGTCCGCCAAAAGACTTCTCAGAGTGTCAAGACAAATGCTCAGTGCACCACAGACTGCACTGCTTACAGCAGGCAGTGTGGGAGTGATGAAGCTTGTCGGTGTGCTGGGCTCAGTGGTAGCTCTACAAGTACACAATTACAAGATGTGCAACCACAAACCCACCCATGGGCTGAGGACACAACGTCAAACTCCTTGTATAGAGGGAGAGGTGGTTGAGCCTCTGGATGCTTTTCCTGGTCAGACCGGCTAAAGGGCTCTGACTGATGATTTGTAGGAAGTCCGGGTGCGTTGACAGCCTCGTCTTCAAAAGAGCTGGAGCTAATAAGACCAAGAAGAATCTCATATAGCGCAGGGAGTATTTTTTGTCAAATGATTACGTACTGTACAGAGTGTCCATAAAGTCTATTTAGAATTAGTATGTCAAGATGGGTATGGATTTCTTACCATGTTGGCTGTTGCATAGCTTCATCAGTGGTGGCGTTGGTATCAGTGATCTTTTGCTTTAGGTCGTTGATGTTCTGAATCTTTGTTTGATACACAATATCTTTTTTTTTTTTTTTTTTGACACTTAGTTTTTATTAGACATTTGTCATTTTATCACTGTGTTACAAAACACGGCAAACAATCAGCATCAGATATATCAGTCTATGATAATGACAATTCAGGTTACAGTTATGAAATATCAAGTTATCCAATAAATTTTTGAGCAGCAGGTCCATATAACACCCCACAGGACTGAGACAAACCATGCATTAATTGCCTTAAAATAAACCAATCCATTTGCCCCATCTTATTATGTAAAGTTCAGCCTGCAGCCTCAGTATCAATGCTAATGTCTCCATTTTATGACCTTTGTCAACAATCCTCAACCAGTCCTCCAGCACCGGTGGATCAAATTGAAGCCACTTAACAATGATTAGTTTTTTGCTGCAGCACCAAAGATTTTCAAAAGGTACCTATCACTCATCCGTCTCTGCCACAATTCAAAACTCCAAATCTGTTCTATTTTCATTCGAACATTTTTCCAAAAAGTTAGATACACAAACATAACATATTCCATAGAAAGAAATCCAGGGGAGTGATATCTGGTGAATGTGTTGGGAATTGGACCATCCTCTCCAATCCAAAAGTCTGGAAATATTTGATTTAGGAACCCACCAACATGCAGTTCCCAATGTGGTGGTGCATCATCTATGTGGAAAATCATGATTGGTTGACAGTCATCCACTTGTTGGTGACACATATTCAGTCAAAAAGTCAAGGGAAGTAATTTAATTGATTTCTCATTGAAGACAAGTGGACCAATGATTTGATTGCACATGATCCCACAATAACCATTGAATACATAGAACAAATCTGATTGACATGTCTCATTACTTGCTTTAATAATACATTTTTTGAAATTGTAAAGAGCCTTTGTGGACACCCTGAAATAAAGCCATGAACTATGAGAACTTCACCTTGGCAATATGGCATTATTACTCTAACAATCACACTAATTTCTCACAACAGGATGGACACCTGCAGGTTTTCCATAACAAACTATTGTGTTCAACGCTCAGATAGTGTCAGAGAGAGAGAGAGAGAGCTTCTCACACTATTAACCACAAATGTAAACAAATGATTGTAGCCTTTACTGTGACCTTAACAGGAAGTTCTCTCCCTCATTGTGAGCTAATATCTGCTGGTAAAACATCTATTTTGCATGTTTTCAAATCAGCCTGTTCTTAGTTAACTCCCGTCAGTTATCGAAATAGTTTCCATCACTGTCAACACTGCAGAGTTGTCACGGAAAAAAGAGAACGCAGACTGATGGTGTGAATAGAGACTTTGATACAAACACGATTAATAGTGCACACCCACCCCGCAGCTTTATTCATTTAAACTCCTTTAAACCTCTCACTATAGTGCTGCAGTAATCTGTGGATTATAATTATTTGATCAGATGATTGGTCTATAAAACCGAAAAAAAAAAAAAAAATCTGTCATTGTTTCCCAAAACTGAAGACTATATCTTCAGATTCCATGTTCGGTCAACACCCCAAAAGTTTACAGTTACAGCTGCTATACAGGAAGGAAGAAATACCAAAATAAGTATGTGAGAAGCTGGAACTTGAGGCTCTTACAACATGCCATGGTTTTGCCACACAATACTTGTGGTTGTACACACGCTATATATCCATTCAACCAGAAGAATGTCAGCTAAAGGCTCAACAAAACCAATTTTTGAGAAAATGAAACACAATGCAAACAACAAGCACTTAAATGAGCAAACATCTAAAACAAGCTAACAGTCTGAGACCAACATGTCATGAATAACTCCTTAAAACAAAAGACCAATGTGACAAACTTTGGAGCACTAAGTCACCACAAAGCAGCAGCAGTATTATAGGTATTCTTTCTGTACCTCTAAAACTCACCGAGCCAAGAAAGTGCAAAAATATATGTTGCACGACGAGGAAATGATTACGAATTTTGTCTTACCTTTGCTGTTTTCTGATTATTACTGGATTTTCTGAAGAAAGCTTTTATGATTGGCAGAATCTGTTTTTTTAGACCTGGGTATCATGGTGAATTGAATTTTCTTAATTAATCGATCACAATCTGATCTGATGTGTATTCAGTTCAGTATTGATTGATTCAGTTAGTGATGCCAAAGTACAATTTTGAGCTGTAACCTGATTATTTGACAACTGCAGCCATGCAATACATTAATTACTGGTATTGGAAAGGAAATAAATATGAAATTTCAGCAGTAAATAGATAAATCTATTCTTAACTAACGAACATTGCCATCTATCTACAGTGGTACCGTGGCTCAGAACAGATGTCTTCGTCAATTAATACTTAAACTGCTCCATAAATCAATTCTCGAAATGGCTGCTGGTTAATTTGATAACTGACGGTCTATTTCATTGGTTAATTTTTAGCCTCATGTAGGTGTGTGATGCTGTATATATTTGTCCTGAACCATCACGGTTGAGATGTTAGAGTTGGGTCGGCCGTGTACTAAGATTGATGAATGTAGCGTGACTTGTGTGTACCTAAACCCCCCTCCCCTCATGCACTGTACCTGACAGATGTGAGTGATTTATTCAACTCTGCCCCCTTTGCGTGGGGATTTCCTGGGGTTTACTGAAGGCCTTTGTGCTTGAATCGATAAAACAGCTGGTGGTAGTGGTGAGTCACAGGAAGCCACAAACAACTGCTTCATCATTCTAGTCTTACAGTACGGCAGCGCTGAAATGACAAGATGAAACCCGGTTAAATGAAAAGGAAACGTGCTGATTAGGTTATTTTTAGGCGTAATGTGACAGAAGCCATCATCTTGCAGTGTTGCTCTCAAGTGATTACAGCACAGAGAACAACATGGTTAATTTGCCTTTTGGGTAAATTCGCAAGTATGTGAGTAATGTAATGTCGCAGCAGTATCTACAAACAAATCTCTAAATCACTTTATTATTCTGGTATTTGGTGGTGGCTGCAGTGTTATGTGAAGTTTGGTATTTTCCAGTGAACTAGGTCATTTGGTGGCTGTTTTCTACTCTGGAAACATTGGGCAGCATCAGGAATTTCTTCAGCATCCTGTTTCATTCCTCTTTGCTAATGTAGTCTGCCATTTTTGTTTTGAGCACTGGGGAGTGAAGAGTAAGTTTATTATAATGTTGTTTTTTTTTTACATGCGTATCTAGTTGTCAGATTATATATGTGGGGAAATGTTCACCCCAGTAGATTATTATTAAAATAGGACTGTTTTTCAAGAACAAAAATTGTTATAATTCAGTATTTCTATCAAAAGTCATTCCAAGATATTTGCTTAAATTATCAAACATAGGCTAAATGGTGTAATCAGTTCCATGCAGATTATAAAGGGTTTTTAATTTTTTAGTAGTGATACAGTTAACGAGACACAGTGGAAACAAACAACAGCAACTAATAACAAGCAATAACAAACAAAAAAAAAGAAAAAAAAATAGTAATACTGGAAAAACGTCAACAATACCAGCATCATATTACAATGAAAAATATAATAAACATAAAGAGCAACTAAACAATATAGACTGAATAGGGGTGAGAGGGAAAAAGGGGAAGAGTGAATGAAAGTAAGGAGGGAGGCAGGAGGGCAGAAAATAATGACGATAATGGTAATAACACAATATATAGTAATAATACTAATAGTGTAGTTTGGTAGTATTATTGTGATGGTGGTAGTGGTGGAGGCCGCCACAATAACCACAAAACTTGGTTAAATAATTAAATATTTATAATAATTTACATCACTTTCTATCAGTTTGAGTTTATATTTCTTGCAGCGGGGCATAGAAGCCAGGTCGGACATTTAAAGCATGTTAGGTTTTGTTTTCAGTTTGTTGCAGCTTTGTGGCACAAGAGTCCACGGGTTCATTTAAGAGGGTGTTTTTATTTTTTAACTCAATTTGGCCAAATCCAGTGGACTTGTTGCTCTACTCCTTCACCGTGTCTCTGTTATGGTGTGAGGTCATGTTCACCTCAGGGAATACTATGAGGTATTCACGAACACTCAGTAAATTACAGTATTTGCCATAAACGAACATTGATTGTTCAAAACTACATAACATGTGAGATATCTGTTAATACACAAATGACTGAACAATTTTTTTGTAGAAATGTCCTGTGTCCCACAGATAGTTACGGACCCCCTTGATTGGTCTTCTCCACTGTACCGAATACGTACCAAAAATTAATCAAACCAAAGACCCCTGTGCCAAAAATGTACCAAACCAAAATTTTTCTGTACCCTGCTGTGTACTTGTTGATAGAATTAAACTAGTGACCACTGACACATGATGATGATAATAAAATAAAATGTTCTGTACTTAACGCCTCTTCACTTTGTTATTTTCTGAGTATCTGAAAGCATAATTTTAAAGTCATCTGAAAGTCATGTGAAATTGAATAACACAGTGACTGGCTCCGTCTTATCAGGCTTGGACCTTTTTTTTTGGCATCAAGATAATACGTTTTGTTGGGAAAGAACTTGCTGTGTTGAATTAAAACTAATTGGCATTTCAGCGAAATGTCAGAAGTTTGTTCTCTAATGAATGCATTGTGTCCTGGGCCATTTTTGAGAGAAATCATTTGTATTTTTTGTCAGCAGAGCCCAGTTCATGACAAATGGTCGGAGGGTGTTCGCTTAAGGTCAAGAGGACAATATCAAGATGCCAAAAGACATGACATAATGCAGTTTTTTCTTCACTGGCCTTCACTTGCAAAAGCATTCTTGGTCTTTAAGCCGTGGGGTGAGCACGGGGGACTAATGGGTGGAGAGGAATGCAGCCTTGTATAGGCTCTGCAGGGTCTTGGGGGGGGCTCCCACCACCTCCCTCCCCTCGTGCATGTCCAGGCTGCTTCAGTCACTCACCTGCCAGCTGAAACATAGGAGGAAATGTAAGCAAGCTTTCAAAATGGAGGCTCGTAGGCCAATCCGGTCGGAGGAGGCACGGCAGGGCAAAAGAAGAAGGGGAGGAGCCTGCAACTTCCAACTTGTCACTATTTATAAAAGCTCAGTGTCTGATTTAGGCCCTGCTCCATGGTTGTGGTATGAGAGGCAATTTGCAATCAGATCTGAGCGTGCTCTGGAGTGTCGCTATGTGTGACTGATGAAGTCACAGAGCCTGTTATTTCTCTGATCAGTGCTTCTGCCAGGCCTTGTCAACAAAACCATCCCTAATGCCATCTGATCACTGTCAAGATCTTACCTATTGTCATTCAGCGCGGCTCACACCATTGGATGACAGCATGCTAATAAGCCAATCAGAGTCGGACGGGGGTTTTAGGTGTTCCGATAGATTTTCAACAGAATGCGACGCTACCGTTTATAGTAATGTAGTTTGATGTTACGTTACATAACTGGTTTGTTCTGCTAAGCTGTGCCAGTGTTTGCATCTCCACTCTGTCGTGGTCTAATTTGTCCTGCCACAGTTTTGTAATGAACTGAAAATATTTTAACACCTCTCGTAACATAAAAGAGCTCTACAGTTGTGTTTATACCAGTGTTTCAACAAGGCGTCGATGGAAAACCAGGATTACTGCATGGTTAATTTCATTTTATTGTTAATTTGGAGCTTGTGCACTCCATGTACAATACTCATAAACATTTCATTTCATTATATGTACACAGACGTGCATAGAGAATTCATTGCAAACAAATGTACAAATGAAATGTACATAGAGACGTTGGTTGTCAACGTGTACACAATATACATAATGAGTGAATATATGGCAATTCACTATTGATATACAACCCTAGCAAATTCTTTTTATTCCCATCCTAAGTTTCAATACTTAAACTTGTATAGTTGCAATTACATCAAAGAAATAGATTTAAACATTTATTAGTACACCAAAAGTAACTTTAACACAACATACAGAACACAGATGTATTCAATCAAGAGAAAATAATAAACACAACAGATTATAGGCACCGAAATGAGTAATTAAAAAAAAGTTTATGTATATACATATACATATATATGTATATATATATATAAATAGTGTCAGTAAAAAGTAAATGAAAATCAAAGAACAAAACTCGCATATAAGAGGAAAAGAAAAAAAAAGAAAGAAGGAAAACTAAGGAAAAAACCTGCCACATGGCCTTCATAGCCCTTCATCTCTGTATTGTTTTAACACCACTTCATGGTTCGAGCAGGCCAGATGTCTGTGGACACCAGCAGCTCACTTACGTCAGTGAAACCATCTGAATGTTTACCTTTATTTACTTTATTTCCATCGAGGCAGAAGAAAAATGAAGGCTGTGAGTTGGCAGGAATCTGGCCATATGATACATTCAGTGACATAGGGGTTATTATTCTACATACTGTGATATATTGTGTGATGTAAGAAAGTTGAGAGAAAAATGAATTTGAGACAAATGGTAAAAGATAGACTATAACACTGCCCTCTAGTGGTCGGGGGTTCAAATGTAACAAAATGAACTGTTGCATGTGAATATTTTGTTCAGAAATCAAGTCATTTGCGTATATCAGTAATTTCTTAAAAAAATCACAGAAAGTAAGGTATGTTAAGATCAAATATTTACAATTTGTTTTAATGGTTTTAATTTCATTTATTTTATTTGTAAATCCAGTAATGGTCATGTTTTTTTTCTGTTTTTTGTTTTTCTTTCACTCTTTTCTTTTCCTTAATAGTGGGTGGAAAGGGATAATGGTTAATTATGGTTCATTCAAAGAAGCCGTTCTGGCTTAGCCTAACACTGTTGTTGAGTTCAATATACATTGTGTAAGACAACTTACTAGTACTTTTCAACTTGGTCACCTGGAAACATTATATACAGTGCTCAGCATAATGAATACACCCCGTTTGAAAAGTCCAATTTTAATTGATATGTCACTGAACATAAGCACAGTTTTAAAAAATGTGGAAAAACTGAGTTTTATAGACGGAGAACATGATATGTTGTATAGTGTCCCGTAGAAAATGTTGATTCTCATAGAAAACTAAAGGTTTGGTCACAAATTTGTTGGGTTGTACTCATTTATGCTGAGCACTGTATGTCAGATAATTAAACATTTTGATCCTTTTTGTACCAAAGTCACAATATCGCAACATAACTGCTGCTTTTTAACATAACCGCAGCTTTTTAAAATCTTAATATCAAAATTGATAAACAAAAAAAAGCACATAAATGGTTAATGCAGATAGTGATAAGAATCATAAAAAATGCACCTCCATGCAGTCACAACCTGAACCACATCAACCCACAATGTGTAGTCTGTAGTTTTCTATTTACACCTTTACTGGAGCTCTATGTAATGTGTGAAACGGGAGATCTTGTGACAAACTAAGATCATCCCCTGTGAGTCTGTTTTTAATAAAAGTGCTTGTGACATCTCACATGTGGCTTTGACTTAGAGACGACATTTAGCCCACTTTGCAGACAATACTGAGGTAGGGTTTTTTTGCCCAGCCTTTAGTCACAGTTACTCACTCATTAGAGCGACATCCACAGCTCAGCAAGGAAATAACGGAGCGCTAACGCTTCCTGGCTTCAGCCCGCTCCATTTCTTTATGACAGAGCGGTTTTGATTTGCATATCTAGTTGTTCACCCTCCACTCTCCTATCTCGTATTGTTTTGACAGCGTCCCAGTCGAAAAGCAGCCTAAAAAAGCAGAGGAGCCGGAGCATCTTCAGCACATTATTCTGCTGCTTCCGCAACTATAATGTGGAACAACCAGCCACCAATACCAACACCAGCTCTCTGCCTCCACCTGTTGAGGAGAATGGATCACCTCCCAAGGTGAGCAGCGCCACAAACCAACAAACTGCACAAACTAATCACACTTACAACCATTACACTCCAGGTTTGTTAGTCTGTACATGTCTGGAGGTATTTTATCTGTTTACAGTGTCTATTTGTGTGAATTGTGTTTTCTCTTTGTGTTTTTTTTCTATGTCAATCCTTCTTTTGTTCTTTTTAATTCTCCTTCCGACCCCTCACCCTGTTTTTGTATGTACATGTCTATCTCTCTTGTGTTGTAGTGTGACCAGGTCGAGGTCATCCCTGTCCCTAGTGTATGTATTGCCTCTTTTCCTTTTCCTTTGCATGCAGGCTGAGTGGGTTGGTGCTGGCACATCCTGTCTGTGTGGGCTCCAGCGCTCCTCAGAGAGCTTAAGCTCTGCTACCGTACCGCGGCTCATTTTCAGCCGATTGTAGCACTGGCTGTGTGGAAGGTGTATATGCAACTGTGGGTTTAAAAAGTGCCTCGGTGCCTGATCTGCATGAGTGAACTTGGTGGTTTGTATCTTTCAGAAATACTGTGACACTAACAGGCTAACACAGGGTTTCCGCAGGTCCTTGAAAAAGTTCAAAATCCTGGAATTTAGGCCTTGAAATGGGTTTTCAGAAAGGATTGGGTTATGAAGTTAACTTTTAAAGAGCTACTTTAACTTTGGTTTCACATTTAACTCTTTCCCCCCACAAAGACGACATTTGATGACCACCCCCGTACTCCTAATGACGAGTTTTGACACCTCTGTTATATCAATAAAGGTGTGATTTGACGACCATTGTCTGGAATCTTCTGGAATTTCCCCTTATGGGACTAAATAAAGGAATAAAGGAATATCTTATCTTATTAGAACAGGTTCCGTTTTTTTAAATGTAACAGACGCTGTGATAAGTGGAGGTGACCACAACCCATACTAAGCCACCCAGTAGGATTAAATAATAAATTTACCTAATTTTGAATATTTATTTCTTTATTATTTTTTTTTAATTATTCTTTTTTTTTTTATTTAAATTTTTTTTTTAATTTAAAAAAAGAAAATGATAATACATTTTCCCTGTTTTGTACCAAAGTTTGCCGAAATAGTGACAATTGTGGCCACTGGAAAAAGAAACGCCACACTGGAAAACCAAAATGCTCCATGGGTAGTCCTAGTAACATATGTTTGGGTTGTTCCTAGTAGCCATCCAAGGAGAAAGAGTCAAATGTTTCTTTGGGGAAAATATGTTTGGATCTCTTTGACAAAACTAAAAGGAACCAAAAACACTGATGCAAACTGTGCAGCCTGGTCAGAATTTACCCCCACACACTGAGCCTCTGTGTTGTGTGGGATAATGTCACTTTTTTTCTGTTAAAAACACACACAACTGTTGCATATGCACAGGCATGTGTTTACTGTTTACAAAAAAAGTTCAGATTTGGTGCAAATAATTGAATTCACTTTTCAAGTCGCTATGGAAATCTAGGATAGGGATCTTTTTTTTTATCAATGCATGTTGTACTTTTTCAGTCTACATGCCAAATAGGTCTTAGATTTTCTTTATAAAAGTCTGAAAGGTCTGACAGTTAACTCGTGCCAACCTGCAGAAACCCTGCTCACAAAAGACGGGCCAAACGGTCTCTAATAATCACCTCAGGTGCTTCAACGCAAGAAATTAAACACTTTTATTTTTGCCACTTATCCAAATAATACAATAAAAA
>JAPTGZ010000010.1:33333555-33361333 GCA_029814645.1 Fowleria isostigma | reverse complement strand
TGTTTTACTGGTTTTTATGCCTGTGTACTGGATAAGTGTAGGTTTGTGGGAGCCAGGTTACCTTATCTCCTCTTACTTGCATGACAGTTGCATTTCCTGCACTTTGTCGGGAAGCAACATTAGCCGGTGAGTCTGCTCTTCTCCGGTACACAGTGGTGAGTTCCCTTAGCTCCAGCGTTATTTGTCCAAGCCTCCACCTCTGCTGCACAACCATCCAAACGTCGCTCATACAAAATATATCCGCCAACACAGTGTGGACCTGCTGGTCCACTTGTCGCCGCTGACCACACACAACAACCGTAGTTCCCATCAGCTAAGATGTGTATTCTCCAGCCTAGCTCGTCAGCTAACAGTAAACCCGAAACACCGCTGTGTACTTCGCTGTCCTCAACATTCACTCACTCACATACGTGACCGCATTACTTTGCATCCTGCAGGAAATGCAGAGTTGTAAAGAAAATCTCCTGTTGATTCATTAGCTCCAAAACAAATACACTTCCTGGGTAGAGTATGCCTTTATGACAGTTGTCGCTAGTGCTTACGGAAAAACACGGCTGACTCCTACAAAGCTTTTAAGGACATGTGAAATTATATATTTTAACATATAAGTCGCACTGGAGTATAAGTCGCAGGACCAGTAAAACTATAAAAAAAGTGCGACTTATACTCCGAAAAATATGGTAATAATGACAACAATGGCAAACTGTAGTCTTGAGCCTCATAGGTCTGAGTCAGAGTCTGACCTGGAGGACAGAGAAGAAGAACCGGTAAGAACCACCACTTCTGCTAATAACTTTACCATGGTCATTCTCAAGCCCGCTAAGTGAACCTGGGAAACCCAACCAATCAAGACTGAGAAAGGTGAGTTTAAGCATCATTTACCGTGATACGATGTTTTTACAACATTGTGTCAAAATGTTAGACTAAATATACTAAAGATACCTTTAAAATTGAGCCGTAATTAGCGGGTTGTAGATGCGTAATCAATGAATTAGCATCTGCCGCGTAGACCGGGTAAAAAAATACCTTGAAATCTCTCCAAATGCATTGAAATCATAATCAGACTGGCCAGTTAAGGTGTTAAAGGTCTCGACATGTCTTTCCTTTGTGGGTGAGTAGAAATAGGTGTAAATATGCTTTAGATGTATTTAAAACTGAAACAATAATTAGCAAACAAACTAGCATAGCATCCGTCTCTGCCAGTAAAAATATCTGGAAATCTCTTCAAGATCACTGAAATAATAATCAGACCAACCAGTTAGGGTGTCAAAGGTCTTGGCATATTTTTCCTTGGTGAGTGAATAGAAATATTCGGTGTAAATATGCTTTAGATGTTTTCAAAACCGAACCAGAAATCAACAAACCAACTAGCATAGCGTCTACTGCCCCCAGTAAAAGTATGTATAAATCTCTTCAAAATCAATGAACTCATAATCAGACTGGTCAGTTAAGGTGTTAAAGGTTCAGGTATGTCTTTCCTAGATTGGTGTGTAGAAATATTAGGTGTAAGTATGCTTTCGATGTGTTTAAAACCTAATTGGTAATTAGCCATATGGACTACAACCGGTGTTGATGTTGTACTTGGAGAGATGTTAGTCGGAAGTCTTGACATTGTATATACAAATGTAGCGATGTAACTACTTATAAACACAACAAATTAAGAAGAAATTAAAATGGGTTGTTGAAATCCTCTTGATTTCTGCCAAAATGAATATAAAGATAGATCTGCAACACCTGGAGGGTTCAAACTCAAACTTTATGAACTATTAGGGTCCACAAATGCACAAATAAATGTACCAAAGACTAATAGAAATGGGTTTAGCAAAATATCACCCCTTTAACTTAGAGCATCCCATTTAACATGAGGGCACTACGTTAGTCAGTAAATGTTGGCACATACAGCTGTTTCTGATAATATTAATCTGAAAAACATTAAATATAAGCACTCTAATAATCACTGGATGACAAAATTAAACTGAAACTGTATTTGAAACAATCAGAATCAGAATCTACTGAAGGATTTGAAGCTGACATCAAATCCACCAATAAATGTATTTTAGTGGAATAAAGTAATTTCCCCCATTCTGACTCCAAACTGGTGTCTTTGATGAAGGACCATACAGGCTCAGCTGTTGCAGACTGGGTCTGGAAACAAGTTTGGTGTCACTATGACGTCAAATTTAGTTGGACATAATCTAAACAACTGAACTGTGTAAAAATCACCTTGTTTGAGTCATGGAGAAATTAACTTTAAAGGCCAAAACAGTTTTTTTTTTTTTTTTTATACCTGGCTGTAAACATTTCTATTTCATACTTGACCATTGGCTTCACTTTTCCTTCCCAGAGGTTGATGTTAGGTTGTACATGATGTTCATGGTATCTGTACCTAATGGTCTGTCTGTCCTATGTCCTTTGTTTTTCAGAAACGTGACGCCAACAAACACAAGTTGTCCATATACAGTTTCAACAGAGCTATAAATGTGTGTTTTAAATGTGTTTTTGGACCGGGAGGTTATGCAGAAACATGTGAATGTTTGCTTTAAAAATTTCTTCATCTGGTTTTATAATGTTACAATAAATTATGAGAGGCTGATGAAATGCATCAAATGAAATGAATGTTTGAAATGTACTTAATTTGGTGTCGTCTCAATAAATGTATGAAGTTATTATTATAAACTGATGATCAACCAAACATGAACTAATCTCATAAAACCATTGTGGGTTTTATTATTAGTTGATGGAGCCATGACACATTGACATTAATTCATCATTACAAATCAGTCTAATTAGCACTGCTTGAGTACAGTATTGATAATAATGTTTTCCTCTATGTACAGTCCCCTGGAAATATGAATTGTTTTTGTTATCATGGAATGAGTCATTCAGAAAGTGATTCATCTTCCATGATGTTAATTCAGTGGAGCTGACCAGACCTCCTCTTGTTCTATTTTTTTTTTAAATATTATTTTGAGTGATATCAATGTGAATTACTGTCAGTGTCACCTACTGTATCTGAGCCTAGACCAGAGTGAATACTCTGTTAAACAAAACAAACACAGAGGTTGTTAGGTTTTAAACAGTGTGAACCTTTATTCTCAACTTGCATTGTGTGCAAAATGTTGTACTTGTGTTTGACAATAAATTCATCAACAGTGGTTTGTGTGCTTTATAGGATTTACACCAGAGGTTACTGATAGCAGGTTTTGAAGTCTGGAACAGTAAACAGCTGATAGCAGGTTCATCAGCTGCAATGATCCCATGAATTTTATAGTTGACTTCATCTATGTTACAGTCATTTTATGGCCTAAAATGACAGTAACATGGATTAAGTTAACCAGGAGGAATTTTAAACAATAAGGAAATTTGACTTTGTTTCCCTATAAAGGGAAGTTGAGTTGTACAGGCATCAGGTTTAGTTTAGTTTACACAAAGGCTGCAATAATTCCATATTTCACATGTATCATAATTTACAGTACACACAATAGGGTTTTAATTTTAAACAGTGTGATGTTTATTCTCAGTAGAGCTCAGACCACATCACAGAAGTTAATGTGACAATTATTTAAATTAAACTTAGTTGTGTTTCTCATTAAAAGTCCAGTCAAAGGCATTATGCAGAGCAGTGAGGTCAAGAGTATTTAATGAGCAGGAAATTTTCCAAAAGCAACAGCAAAACGCAATATGAATTTTATTGGAAATGTCTTAAAGAAAGTTTCCTGAGTTATTAGTTGGAAATTATTTACAACAAAATTAAAAATGTCAAATTATCACAAATATTGACTAATACATGCAAAACACAGTATTACAGTAAGAATTTGCACAATTACACACACTTAAACCTAATTATTTCCTTTCACTCTTTGTGTACTTGCCTTTTTTTGCACAATCAATACAAAATATATACAGATATCAGTCACAAGTTACATCACAGTTAATGCTTTTCTTTATGTGCAGGATTCATACGAGTGCTAAAAATGGTTAAAAATGCTTGAATTTGAATATTGTGTTTTCAAGGTCTGGAAAGTGCTTGAATTTTAGTTTAAGAGCTTGAAAGTCAATTATAAGTCTATAATATATGTCTTTACTTTTATTATTAATTCTGCCAGGTTAGATGCCAAGCCAAAGCGACTAACAGAAAGGTGATACAAGTAGAAAAATAAAACTTTATGACAAAAATGAAAATTAACAGATGCTCCCAGGTTGACTCCAGGTACATTCTTATCTTAATCTTTGGCTTAGTTCGAGTGTCTAAAAAAACACCAAGTGGTGTCCCTTTTATTGGTTAAAACTTTGCATTCTTTTTTAATTTCTAAACTTTTTGCTATTATCAAGTATAATTTTAGATGTTTATGCTATAATAAAATGTACATCATTGCAATAAAAACTGAAAAAATAATCATATGTATATGTATTCCTGTAGATATGGATTATACCCCAGCAATAAGGTGCTGTGCTGGAAAAATCTGAAAATGACCCTTAAAAGAAATTGAAAAACGCTTGAATTTGACCTTGAAAAAGGAGTACGAACCCTGTATGTGGGATGTGAATGAAATTAGGGTGTGAAAACACAGATTATTTGTGAGTTCTGATTTATTTATGTGATATTTTACGATTTGTTGTATTATCCAAGTAAATCATCCATCCAGCTGTTGTTTGTGTTACTTTTTTCTGCTTGTTGGCCAGTGTTTGGTCCAGATTGTGGTTCGGATGCAAAAATATCATCTGCAAAAAGATCTGGCTGTACTGAAGCAGCAGTAGAAGAAGCTGAACCAAGAAAATGATCCAGTGAAGTGGAATCAGTTGAACTATGCAGGTCTTTAAACAAATCTCCTCCAAAGATGTCGTCAGAAAGGGCGGGCGGCTGGGCTCTGGTGGCTACTAATTGGTCGGGTGCATTGACAGGAAGTGGTTGGCTGAATATATCAAAGTCCTGAGTGTTTGCAGTAAATAGATTCAAATGCTGAGTTACAGGTTCTGAATCAGGGACGATCAGCTGATCCACGCCACTAACACTACCTTCATCTGATGCAAGGAGACTAAAACTAATAGAAGAATCAGTGTCATTAGTCGTGAACAGTGACAACGAATGACCAGATGTACCCTGCAAAACCTCCTGAGACTCTTCCGTAACTAAGAGTTTGGATGAATCTTGTTGAGGTGTAGGGTTGAAATCAAAAAGCATCTCCTCTTGCAGGGTTCCTCCTCCTGTTTCTTGTTCTTGAAGACCTTCATCTTTATCTTTTTGAGCCTCAAATGGGATAAAACTTGCACTATCTCCAAAAATATCATCACTAAATGGACCAGTCAGGACTTCATTATGCATTTTGACAGGCTTTAAGTGATCATTTGGCTCTTCTGGAAAAATACATGGAGGATCTTTAGACTCAGGTGGTCCAGGATCAGGGAAAGCTACACTATTATGTGCATTTAATTGGAAGGGCTCCTCTATAGATGCACTTATATCATCAGTTTCGTTACCATTCATCATCTTGGGGTCAGCAGTTTCTTTTGATATACTGTGTTCCACATTCATCTCCTCAGGGTTTTTCTCATCTTTTTCATGTCCCTCATGCCCTTCAGCTGATCTTGTAGTGTCCTCAATCTTCTTTGATGACAATTCAAAGAGTCCTCCATTCAGTTTCACATCTGGTTTCTGGGCATCTTCTGGTTCGACAGGGACAAAACTAACACTTAATGGGTCTGTCATTACTTTATTGTGAACATCTTTAGTCTCAGCTGGAGTGCTTAGTGAAATTGATTCATGAGCCTCAGTTTCTACAACTGATTTACTTTGGTTACCCTCTATTGTTTTAGTCTGAACATCTTCTAGATCTATTGCAGACCTTTGAGTCGTGTCTTCCTCCTTTTTCACCTCCTCTCTGTTTTTCTCTGATGACAATGGAAAGAGTCCTCTACTCAGTTTCACATCTGGTTTCTGGGCATCTTCTGGTTCAACAGGGATAGAACTAGCACTTAACGGATCTGTCAGGACTATATTGTGAACATCTTTAGCTGGTCCAGGATCAGTGAAAGTCAGACCACTTTGTGAAATTGGTTTGTGAGCCTCAGTTTTTGCGGCAGATTTACTGCTGTTACCCTCTATTGTTTTAGTCTCAGCATGTTCTAGAACGATTGCGGACTTTTGAGTCGTGTCTTCCTCCTTTTTAACCTCCTCTCCATTTTTCCCATTTCTGTCATTTCTTCTGTCCTGCTCAGCTGATCTCACAGTGTCCTCATTCTTCTCTGATGACGACTGAAACAGCCTCCCTAGGAGTCCACCACTGGGTTTCACATCTGGTTTCTTCGCTTCAGCTTTGTTCGTCTTTTCATTCCCGCCTGATGTAAAAAGCTTCGACAAAGGACTCTTTCCTTTGGACCAGGATCCAAGTTTCGTCCTTGTCTTTTCAGACCCTTTCAGAGAATTTGATGTCACAACGGATTTCTTCTGATTTGCACCATTTTCTGCCTCATTTGTTGATGATGACTCTGTTTCCTTGGCTCCAGTGTTGGTTACTTGCTCTGTAGAAGTGTGTGTAGTGTCTGGGTTTTCTAAATCACATGTGTCTTTGGAGTTTCTTGGAGTGAAATCAAGGTTTCCAACTGGCTCCTGTTGTGTCTGAGTTGAAATGAGTGTTTCAGGTGATGCATCATCCTCCACGACTCTTTTCAGATCACTAAAACCATCTTTCTCTACAATCTGTGGGATTTCTCCACTTTTCTCCACTTCAAAATTATGCTCGTTTTCAATTTTACATTCCTGTGGCTCAGAATTCTCTGCACTTTCCTGATTTCTGAGCTCAGATACCACATTGTCACCACTATATTTCCCACTTACATCATTGACATCATTGGGTTCTTTCTCATGATCGGTGTGAAACAGAAGCTGGTGATTGTACTCCTCTTCTTTTATTAACAAGGTGGGTTGATCATCCTGAGCAATATTGATGTCTGGGGCAAACCGCACAGATTTCTTTACTTTGTTTGGATGAGATGATGTCTGATGTGTTTTCAGTGCTGGGTTATGGTCTGTTTTTGCAGGAGCTGCCATATTTGTGTGATTATTTGTGTGGTTTTTGACTGTAATAGAAACATTTTGTTTTTTTTCAGACATGTTTTCCTGAAATCGCTGTACTTTGGATGGGTTAAGGTTAGGTTTGGGTTCTTCTGATGTCAACTTGCCACCTGAATTAAATGTCATTATCTGAGAGGCCTTTGATAACTGCTGCTCTTTGTCTTTTATTAACCCCTGGTTTGGCTTCAATTGGTTGGTGTTATTTTTCTGATTCCTTGAAATGTGTACATTCTGTGCAGCTGATTTTCCAAACTCAGAGATCCTATTTTTTTGAGCCGGTACATTTATTTGTGATTGTTTAACCGCTGAACTCTTCTTCTCTGGCGGCCAGCTCATTTTCAGTTTACCCTTAACTTCAGCTCCACTGTTAGGTTTTGGCTCTTTTGGAGTTGATTTCACAGAAAATGTAACTGTTGACTCAGTGATTATCCTGGTTTTTGTGGATTTTGCTGTCAACTTGGCATCGGGTTCATCTGTCCCATTAGCTTTCTGAAGCCAGTGGTCTTTATGCTGCCGATGCCCAAATCCCTCATCATAATTCCCTTTTCTTTTAAAAAGCTGTTGATAGTGACAAGTGCAGTAGAATTCTCCATAAATAGATGCATAGTTGTGAATGCTGCAATGACAATTAACACCATATTTTATTAAATCAGTCATCTCAAATTAATCATTCTCATTAAATCTGGGTCATTTATGATCAGAGATTCATCATATAATCATATATTTTTTAATATCCTAAATTGAAGATATCTCACCTGAGCTTCTTCTCACAGTGTTTGCAGCAGAAACAGTTCTTGTGCAGGATCAGTTTATTGGCCACCATTTTTTCCATCGGATACACTGGTGTCAAACAGGCCGAGCACATTTCCTTGACTGACGACTGGAACTATGATGAGGAAAATATATTCAGTTTTTATCAGTTTACTTTGGTCTTTGTTTGTCTCTGAGTTAAAAGAACATAGTAAAGGAAGACATACAGCCATGGAAAAAAATTGTTAGACCATCAAAAGTCATCAAAACCAATGGGTATACAGTCACATACTAACTCCTGTGTCTATCATGTGACTACAACAGACAGAACAGAAAACAGGGAATGTCTAAAAGCACTGTATTTGTCAGTACAATGTCATAGCTATTGATGTAAGAATTTATGGGATTTTGGTTATTATCAAGAAAACCATGGAAAATGGATAGATATCAGCTCTAAAATTAAATTCTTATGAGGTATTTTTGTTGTTATTATTCTGTTTGTCCAAATAAATATACCTTTAGTTGTACCAGGCAATATAATGAACAAGAAATTGAAGAAAACATACGGGGGGCTAATAATTTTTTCCATGACTGTATATAATGTTTAGAATTGATTCTCAGTAGTTAGAAGCTAAACTCTGCTTCATTGAAATCAAATAACACTCCAGCTTTATGGCACATTTGTTCAGTTGCAGGAACTTTATTTCTTGCTTTCAATAGAGACACCAAAGCTACTGCCAAAGCAGAAGAAAATCTAGGCTAGTCCATGAAAAATTAGTATCTGTAGTAATTTAACACTTTTAAAAACACAAAAAGACAGGCATGACATGTTGTTATGGCTAGAGCAAGAGCATGACAAAAATGTGTTTAATGGAAAAATTTTGATTTCAGATTTGGAATCAGTGTTCATAATTTAGGTATAATATACACTGTTACCTATGAAGTTGAAATAATTTTATTGTCAGACACTTCACTCATTTTATTCCTATTTATACACATCAGTAATCACCTTTGACCAGGTGCAATGATAACATACTGAGTCCCAGTTACACTTTATCTATCGAGAATAAATCATATCGTCACAATCATTTCAAAAATATTGAGTTCTAACTTTATGGACAACAATGTATATAATATAAGGGTTAATACATAATTAAAGAACTTTTGAAGTCTTAATTAAATGCATTAAGAGAGGGAATATGCAGTTTGCTAACAGAAAATCAAAATTAAAATAGTTCATGATTATGTCATTAAATATATAAATTATACTTTTTCATGTACAGTCAACTATGTTTCATTCGTCAACTACAACACCATGCTATTGACAAAGTTACCATGATGTTAATGAAAAATATATATGTTTAATTGTTCCCTAAACTCTAAGTAACAAACTTAGAATCTTAGCAGCTGTGAAATATTTAGCTCAGTATAATTTAATCAAGAAAATGATCATGAATCTCAGGAGTTTTGGGAGAAAATATCTATACTGTTAATTGCATTCTGTGAAATAAGGGGGTTTTAATGCAAAAAAAAAAGAAAAAAAAACCATTTTCTTCATTAATTGGAATGTTTTAAGTATAATTGAAAAGGTAGCTAAGTGGACACAGATTCATCCAACAACGATTTGTTTAAATATATGACATTTATCCAAAGTTTTAATTTACAGCTTTTGTCTGTAACACAGTTGACCAAATGAGTTAACATTTCAGTTTTTTTAAATAAATATCTGAAATCAGTTATACCTGAGCTTTGCAATTACTGAAATTACAATATTTCAGGAATACTTTAGAAGAAAAAATAATAACAATGTACTGCATTCTTTTCTCCTAAAGGTCTCAAACTAAGAAGTCCTGTAATTACATATTGATCCACAAGGTGATGCTCCACAATGATTCATCTTTGATTTTTAAAGATTGACTGTACCATGGAAATTAGATTTTCATTAGTGTCCACCATGTTTTGTTTAGTTTATTGTTTATTTGTCAGGGGCAATGTACAAATAAATTAATCTGAAAGAGCAGAGATGCTTTGCATCAGAGTTGACTACAGGCTACTTTCCATCTGCTGTCCCTGGCAGCTCAGCTTTGATCTCACCTTTATTCTCTTTTAGAGCAGATGGTGTTTACATTAACCACTATGTTTTACTGTGAACCAAACCAATGACTTGATCAAATACCCAAATATAAAAACCGCTTTTTTGCCACTACTTTAGTGGGCTGTGGTATTCGAATGTTCAATCTACTTCACCACTAGTTGTCACTAAACTTCACATGTGAACCTATAAAATAATGTGTAAAGAATGAAAAACCAACAGAAAGACTAGAAATCACTTTTTATAGTCACATGTTTCTCTCACTGTCATTTATTTGACAATTTACACAACAGAACATAAAACATCAACTATGTGCTTAACCTTAATAAAAGAATTTACACTTTATCGTATGGTTACAGTATAAAATCTATAAGACAAGTCATTTGAATTAAAAGTCAAGCTCTTTATCAGCATTTTTTCAACTTACAAAAACTTTTTCATTTATAAGTCATAAAAGGGAATACACAAGTGGAATAACCTATCACTAAAGTCAAAGGAAATGTAGTATTTTAATGTTTTTCCACTGGTTGGCTGAATGTTACAAACACAGTCCCTTCCTCCTTGGGTTTGTTCATTACTTTATCTTCAAAAGGGTGACCAGATCTTCTCATCAATGGTGACGACATAACTTCGTATCTGGCTGGATTTCCAACTACTTCAAACAGGGCTGGTGTTTTACTGTCAGACTGTTTGGTGACGACCGTTGAAGTCACAGAGGAAACAAATCTGTTGCCAAAGCCATCAGTTTCTTCGTACGTTTCGCTCACCATCTTTGTGCCAACAATTCCAGCAGGTTTCTCGGGAACGGTTTTAACCTCAAGGACACTGACTTTGCGTTGTGTGGGACTTTGTGGGGTTTTTGAGGTCTCAGCAGACTCATGGCAACATTGAACGTCGCCTTCTGTTTTTGGTTTAAACGTCGACATAGAAGGCCTTTCAGCTGGTTTTCTCGCAGCTGAGTGAATAGAGATGAACGATGGAGAGGACTGGGATGACGACTGTCTGATAAGTGGTTTACTGTGAGCTGGTTTGGCATCTGCAGTAGTTCTAATATCAGTTTTCTGTTTGGTCTGACCTGCTTTAGTTTTGCTTGAGCCAATACTTATTTTCCTGATGTTGTTGCCAGGTTGAAAGCTTTGTTCAGATTTCAAAGACTCATCGAATAGACCTGACAACCCTGCAATATCAGCCTCAGATTTCAGATTGGAGACGGAGTATAAAGCCTTTTTGATTGCCTCCTCAATGTCAAGAAGTTTAGCTAAAGTTTCTTCCTTTAGATGCATGATTTCCTTACTTGCTTTTTCTAGATCTTCAAATGCAGTTTCAACCGAGGAGATGCTTTCCAGATCATCATCCTGTGACTCCACTTCGACTTTCTTTTCCTCCATTTTACTTTGCTTTGCGTTTCTACTCTGTGCAACCACCCAGTCGGGAACATCCTTATATATTGTCTTCAAGGAGCTGTTGCCTGCGCTGCTGGATTCTCCTTCGATCTCCTCCACTTGAGAAAGAATTCCTTTTAGCTCCTCTCGTTTCCGTAAATTTTCGAAAATTTCCATGGCTGCCTGCACATTTCCTTTCATAATCTCCTCTTTGTGAATGGAGAGCCTCTGTCGTCTCTCAGCCTCTGTCTCTTTTCCTTTTTTCTCCCTGAGAATAACTTTTCCTTCTGTGTTTTCTTGCTTTTCAGTGAGGTTGTTCTGCTGATTGGAAGAGGTGTCAGCTGGATTATTGGTCTCTGATGGTTGAGCATCAGTCTTATTCTCTTTATTGATAGGACTTGGATGTGATTTTTGTTGTAGAGGAGTTTGACTGACAGGTTCATTTATTACTTTTACCTTCTTGGACAGCAAAGGGCCTCTTTTGTTGGGAGTCTCGTTACCTTTTCTTTCAAAGTTTTGCAGAGCTGCCTGCAAGCTCATGTTCATTTCATGTTTAGACTCTTCTGCGTAGTTCTTCATGCACATTTGGATCTCCTCAGCTGCATTTATTTTCTGTATCACATTTCTTTCCATTTCCACCTCAGCAGTGTTTGATACTATTACTTTTTTTGATATGTTACCTGTATTATTCATACTACAGTCTTGAGTCTTTGAGATCGCTTTTAGACACTGGTTGGTTTGATTCAAGTCTTTCACTACTTCTTGACAGTATTTCTGGTTGTGTGTTTCATGTGCTTCACTGCTTTGGCTATGCGTTGTTTGTTGTGCTATATCTGTAAAGGACATTTGAACTGACTTTCTTTGTTTTACATTTGGAGGAATGACTTCAGAGGATGATACTGGGTTTTTCTGTTCTTCCACGACTACAGATTTTGTCCATTGTGGTTTTGGTGGCAAAGTTGGCCTCTCATCATGTGGTTTGTCACTTGCACTTTGAAGGAGAGGAGGTGAAATTACTCTTACAGAGCTGGACGATTTAGAGTTTCCATTTTGTACAGGTGTTGAATCCTGTGTTGTAATGGATGGATGCTCATCATGGGTTACTGAAATTGAAGGAGACAGGTTTGTGTCAGATGGAGGCACAGACATCACAACACACTGCTTGTGAACAGTCTTGCTCCTTCCTGAACAAGCCCTCCCTGAATTCCTGTATATCATTGCAGCTTTAAAGTCTCCTTTGGATACATTTACACTAGACTTCTCAAGAGACTGCAAAGCCAATTGGACATTACCTCTTACAATATCTTCCTTATCTAGGAGCTTCTGCTCTGTGGCTGCACTCTGCAGAGACTTAATGGCTGCCTTGACATCACCTCTGATAACTTCTCCTGTTTCGTCTTCATTTGTCTCACCATTACACTCATAACTTACAAAAGGTGGCAGTGATTCTGGTGCATCATTACTAACTAGAACTGCACTTTGTGGATAAGCCTCAAAGGAAACATGGTTTTCCTCATCTTTCACTGCATCACTGACCTTAGGGTAAGTCTTGATTTGCTGGCATCTTGTGGAAGACGAAGATTGCATCACTGTTGAGGAGGTTTCCTCTTGTGCTGAGATGTTCAGGTTATATATTTTTCCAGGAACAGTCACTTCACGTTCTACATGCATACTTTGCTGCTTGGCTATTTCAAGAGACTTTTTGGCTGCTTTCACATCTCCAGATATTATAACCTCCTTTTGTGCTTGACTTCCTTCTGTTTCAGGGGCTTGGGATAAGTCCATGTCGTAGATAGTTCCAGGTTTAATTATCTCACGCTCTATCATCATGCTTTGCTGCTTTGCACGTTCTAATGACTCCATTGTTGCTTTGATGTCACCGGCCACGATTTCTTCTTTCTCTACCATTATAGGCTGCTTTACTGTTAGTTGTTGCTTAGCAGAGGAGACATCTCCACGGACTATTTCTTCCTTTGGAATACAGCTTTCAACATTGAAGGAACATTCAGATGAAAACACCTTTTTAGTGTTCTTGACATCTCCTGGCAAAACATCAGAAATGGTTCGCTCCACCTGGTCTTTCTGCTGACAGAGACTTCTCTTCGCTTCCCTCACATCCCCTTGAACAATTTCAATCTGATCTTTGGCCGCAAAGCTGTGATCAACTTCATCTCCTGCTGCCTCACACTGAAGGCTCTTAAGGTAATGAAGATCTCCTTTCTCAATGCATCTTTTGTACAAGTTCACATTCCCCTTTTCAGTTTCATCCACTCTACATGACACAGCAGTCTTCTGAGTGTTGGCTGTCGCTAACAGATTTCCAATAGTGGACTTAACATCTCCTCTTTCTATTACATTACTCTCTACTCTGGTTTCAGAGTGGCAGATGAGTGAATAAACTGACATCTCTGCTTGTCCATCTTCAGTCTCTTGCATTATGATTCCTTTTTTCAAGTCTTTACTCTGGACTAGTAATTCCTCAATCATCCGGACTGTGTTTTGTATTCTCTGATCCCTCTCAAGGCTGATCGCTGTTGTCTGATAGACAGGAAGTTCTACTACTGTAGTATTCACTTTACCTTCTTCCACTTCTCTGAGAAGAGTCACTTGTGGCTTTAGGGTTGGTTTGAGTAAAAGCTGTAACATTATGTTCCTGATGTTACCACCAACAACCTCTTCCTTCTGGATTTTTACACCTTCACTGGTTTCAAAGAGATATTTTGCCATGTTTACATTCTTACTCTCACTGGCTTCAATTATGATGCCACTTGAGTGAATAAAACTCTTCTGATACAGATATGAAAGACTGTCAGCCACACTGTTGGCAGTGATTTGGTCCAGTGGGGTTGTCTCAAACAGCCAGGTGGTGCATTTCACATCAGCTTTTGGTATCTCCTCCTCGACACCTTGTGCTATGGTGGTCTCAGGTTCCTTGATCTTGTCTAGTGGCTGTGATTCAAATAACCAAGTGCAGCGTTTCACATCTCCTTTCTGACTGTCTTCCCTGTGGACTGTTTTTACTGGACTCTGCTCCTGGGGTTCCCCTTTTAGGCTGTCAATGCTCTGGTTCTCAAAGAGCCAGGTGGAGGTTCTGACATCACCTCGCTGAACATCAGTGACACTAACCATTCTAACAAACTTCTTGGATGACTGTTCAGATTCAAATATCTGCTTATTCAGCTGCACGTTGCCGCTTTCCAAATCTTCTATAACTTTAACAGAGGGCTCGTCTTGGTTTGTAAAAGAGTCCAAGGGTTGGGTTTCAAACTTCCACCTGGCTGATTTGACATCTCCTTTCTTGACATCCTCTTGGGTCACAGCTCGGATGACGTAAACTTCATTCTCTGCCTTGATGGCGTCAAGGGGCTTTGTCTCAAACATCCACCTCGCACCTCTTACATCAGCACTCATGACTTCTTCTTTCTTTACAGTTGTGACCTCATGAAATTGCCCCTCTTTGTCTCTAATGGCGTATAACGGCAGCGACTCAAACATCATGGAGCTTGATTTCACATCAACACTGCTCACAGGCTTCTCCACAAACACTGACTTCTGTTCAAGGTCTTCATCATGAATTTTGTCAAGTGACGAGGTTTCAAATATGAATTTTTTGTTCTGTACATCTCCATTCTCAACACTACTTACTCTCTGTGCATTTTCTTCATTTTCATCCTTATTGATCTTGTTCATGGGGCAGTTTTCAAACATCCATGTGAATTTATTTACTGACCCCTTCTCGATGTGTTCCTCTTGGTTCTGAACATCGGATGACACTATTTCTGAACCGATTTCATCAAGTGACTGGGACTCAAAAAGTTCTTTGACTCTTGAAACGTCACCTGACTGTAAGTTGACCTGGCTGACACATCTAATGTCTTGTTCTGACTTTGCATCCTTCTGAATTCTGTCCAAGGTTTCTGTTTCAAAAAGATGTTTAACCATTTGGACACCAACCTCAGATTTGACAGAATCCTTTATGGTGCTGCAGAGCTTCAGATTGTACTCCTCACCATCTTTGATGCTGTCTAGAGGTTGTGATTCAAAAAGCCAGGTGAAAGATTTGACATTGGTACTGTCAATGGCCTCTTTATCACTCACTTTTTGTGTTTTGTCATACAATATGTCCATAGGCTGTGTCTCAAATAACCATTTGCAGGTCTTCACGTCACCTTTACGAAGCTCTTCTTCTCCAGAAGGACTTTGCTGTGTTTGGTTGAACTTGGAATGAATGCCATCAATTGTCTGAGTTTCAAAAAGCCACTTTGCTGTCTTGACATCTCCCATTGTGTCCTCTTGCCTAGTGATACCTTTAATAACCTCAACATTGCTTTTTCCTTCCACAAGCTGATCTAACGGTTTGGTGTCAAACATCCACTTATAGTTCTGGACTTTCCCTTTGATAAATTCCTCCCGGCTGACCGCTGTGACCTCATGGAGATTTCCAGAGCTGTCTTTTATTGCATATAGAGGAGTTGTCTCAAACAGTGTTTTGTTGTCTTTAACATTTCCTACTCCAATTGCATTTTCCTTCACATAGACCTCGTTCTCCTTATCAGAATGAGCAAGCTTACTGAGGGGAATTGTTTCAAAAAGATGCTTGAATCCCTTAACATCTCCTTTTTCAATCTCTTGTTCCTTGAATGAGGTTGTCTTTTGAATGCTGCAGCTCTCAAACATCTGCTTCTTCCCTTTTACTTCTCCTTGTTCATCTGCTGAAAGGGTGATTTTCTTCAGTCTTCCAACTTCATAGTTTTCATTGAGAGCCTCCATGGGCTGGGTTTCAAACAACCACAGTGATGTCTTTACATCTCCTCCAACTATTTCTTCCTTTTCTACTGTTTTTTCTTCAGAGTCTCCCTTCAGTGTTGACAGAGGATGCATTTCAAAGAGTTTTGTCTTGTTCCCTACATCAGCCTCTGTTGTACATCCTGCCTCTGTTCCTTTAAACATGCTGCTTCCTGTCACCTCTTGTATCGTATCAAAAGGCTGAGTCTCAAACATCCACCTCTTCCTGTCGACTCCTGCTCTGTGACCCTCTTCCAGTGATATGCCTCGGATAATTTTTACTTTATCAGTTCCCTTATTGATCAAATCTAAAGGCTGGGTTTCAAAAAGCCAGCGTGCAGTGCGGATGTTGCTGCTGTTGATCTCCTCTCTGCAGATGGATTTGATCTGATGGATGTTGCCACTGTTGTCTCTGATAGCACAGTAGGGTTCAGCCTGGAAGAGCTTCACAGTCTTCTGGACATCTCCTTTTTGCTCCTGGACCTCAGATCTCAGTTTCAGGAAGCTGTGGTCTTCTACAGAGTTGCATCGACCCAAGTCACTGAGAGGTCTAGACTCGAACAGCAGTCGAGTCCCTCTTACGTCCCCTGGGTGGATGGGTTCTTTCAGCACCGCCTCAACCACTTCACTTTCTTCACGTCTGGAAGCATTCAGAGAATCTAAAGGCTGGGTCTCAAACAGCCATGTGGATGTTCTCACATCACCTCTGACAGAGGTCTGTCTTTTAGCGAATGCAGACATTTGTTGGCTGCTGTCAATGTGCTCAAACATAGAGGAGGTGCCTCTGACATCTCCACCTGTTAAGTCTTCCTCATTAAGGAGCTTCTTAGTCGCATGAGGATCCCCGATATTGTCCAGAGTCCAGTTCTCGAAGATCCACCTCATGGACTGGACTTCCCCCTGATAGGAGTCTTCTGCTTGAGAACTTTCTGAATGTACTGCCTTCATTATGTCTTCATCCACGACATTGTCAAGACTGGCCCTCAGATCTGGGTGGATGTGTTTGAAGAGCCTCTTCAGCTCACTCTTCTGCCGTTGTTGGTAAAATGTGGAGAAGGTTTCTTTAGGTGGAGGCACAGGGAGGCTGCCCACCGCTGAAGGCCCTTCATAATCGAGGGGTCGAGGTGGTACGGGAGGTGGAGGAGGAGGAAGAGGTAGGTCGTCTTCATCATGAGGTGAGTGTGAAACTGTGACTTTCCTAGCTGTCTCAGCCATCTTGAAATAAAAAAAAACAAAACAGATGAGAGTAACATTGTCAGGACTCAGTAATCACAAATGTATTAATTAAAGCACATGCAAGTATTACAATGACATGCAGTTTGAAAGTGAAGCCATACATTACCTGAATCTGTGTCGACTTGAGGTTTTCACAGCAAACAATCCTCTATTCACACCAGGGTTAACAAAACACTTCATCGCTGTTAGTAGGAGGATGCCACACAGAAAACCTAGTGTATTTAACAAGTATAAACTGTTTATAAAAATGAAAATAAATGATCATGAGAGATATTTGTTGATTATGTCTACGAATAACTCAGGACTTGTTTGTCCATCATTTCTTACCTCAAAATATCCTTAAAGGTAAAAGTCAACACTTGTTTAATTTCAAGACAAAAATATATTTTATTCAGTTTACAGCTCTAAATGTAATTATTCCAAGGAGTATATTACTAGGGATAGACTACTGAATTCTGGGCAAATACAGATACATTTCATTAAAAGCAAGGGTTTTTTTGGGTTATATTTTGTTTTATTTTTTATTTTCCTTTTTGTGAAACAAAGAAACCTTCATTGCTTTATTAAAATATATAGAAATATTGAACTCAGGTGTTTCATTGCCAATAGGAGCTTGGGAAATTTAACAACCTTGACAATTATCAAAATGATATATTGTGTTAAAATATTGTTGTACTAAATGTTTTTATGTCATCTTAATGGTTTCATCTTTTGTTTACGTTGTCTTTTAAAAACCTTGCAAAATGCTTCTGAGTTTGTTCCTACTCAGGTTAGGCAGGTTAAATAATCATTACATTAACTAATCATTTAAAGTATCATGTTAACCATCAAATCTCACTCAGAAAAATCATCGCTTAAATGTAAAAGAAATACTAACATTGATTGAAACTTATCTTGATAAATATTGACATTTTACAGATGGGAACATTTTTATCATGATAATATTGTAAATTATCAGGTATGGGAAATCCTACAAACTTAAGGTGTGATGACTCAGTGTTTTTGTTAACATTGTGTAACTACACTTTTATTCCTTCCTTACACTACATTTTATGTGTAAAAATATATGAAACAATCTTTAATGTAAAACAACAGATAAAAATGTCTTCCTGTATCAGTGCTTCCACAATTACTTGTGCTTTTCAGTCTCTATTAGTGTTTTTTCATGCAAGCAAAATGCAAAACCACACAAACACTCAAAAGATGCAAAATGAACTTCACAGTACCTTATTGTTTTTGGCCTTTTTTCCAAGTGTACTTATGAATTCCTGATAAACAACAGAAAATAAGAACATAAGTTATTTTCTGACACAGACATACTGATCCAATTTCCCCCAGGGATCATTAAAGTATTCTGCTTTACACATGTATATTACATTAAGTAGAACTATATCGATCCTTTGGTTAGAACCCTCAGGAAACTGAGGTTCCAAAAGTAGCACAACACTGATGATACACACAAGAAATACCACAAGAAAAAAGCAACACAGTAACATAAGTAGAAAAAAACAGTGGTGGGAAAAAAAACCAACTATTGCCATTTTGTAAAGTACTAGCAGAAAAAAGTGGCAAAGTTGTAGTAGTAGTAATAAATGGAGAGACAGCGAGATCTCAAACTGACTTTTAACGTGGCATTTTGGTTTGGCCATATGGCTTTTAGCAGTGGCTTATGGCAGACCCTGATTGGTATATGGCAAATTATATTCATATTTATCAATATCACAACAAAGATGCCTCAGGAATTTACAGGAATAGTTGAATTGATGAAAAAATACACAATAAAAATAAACAGTCAGGTAATCACAAAGTATACAGTAAAAGGGAATATAATGGTAGCTAGTTACGGTGGCTAAGCTGGCTGCAGTGGTTAGGCTAGCTACGGTGTCTAGGATAGCTACAGTGGCTAGACTAACTGTAGTCACTTAACATGGCATTAAAAATTGACTTGACTGTACTCATCAGCGGCCGTACGTGTACAGATTTACTGTTACTGTGAGGAGCATACCAAAAAACTTAAACCTTCATTACACTGCACATGAATCAAAAGTACATTGAATGATAACATTTTCTGGACATCGTCAACAATGTTTCAGTCATTTTGTCAAGAACGAAAAAAAAACATGATGCAAGTTCACAGTGTCATAACATGAAATGATGGGTAGGCAGTATTATTGTATGATGGACAACAGGCATTTGGCTCTGCCCTCTTTCGCAGTAAACCACCAGTCACAAAATGTTGACATACCAATCCAGGCTCTGCATAAGCCACTGCTAAATGCCATATGGCAAAACCAAAATGCCATTTGGCAAAAGCCAAGTTTGGATCTTGGCACTGCTAAATAAATGAGCATAAATGAATTCACCCCAACAGATTTGTCCTACAACTTTTATTTTTCTTTAAGAATCAGTGTTTTCGATGCAACATTATACACCACATTCTCAGTTAGGGAAATGTTCTATAAAACTCAATTTTGGCCAAATATTTTGAAATTGTGCTTATGTTAATTGAAATATTGATTAAAATCCTACTTTTCAAAGAGGGGTGTACTCATCTATGCTGAGCACTGTACATATATATATATATATATTGAGGTTAACTGGTAGATTTGTGGTGAATGCCTTTGCTCTGATTATGCCTGTGGTTTTTCTCTACTGACGCCCTTTGACCTCAGTGTGAAGGAGGAATGAGAGGCATTTCAGGAACTCACTGGCTGTGCTGAACCTGCTGTCGCGTCGATAGCTGCTGCTCTTGACAGATAGAGCGCTGATCTGTCTCTCACCGAGGAGGAAGTAGGTATCCGGTCTCTGCTGTGGCCTGGTGGACCCCCCTTAGTCACTGAACGACTACGTTTATCATCTGAGAAAGAAAAGGTCCAAAACAAAGACAGAAACAATAAGAATCATTAGTCAAGTGTTTTAATGTGTACAACTTTTTTGATGAAATTACTGAGCAGACTTTTGTAAAAGTAGGTCTTAAATGTTAAGTGTGAGGTTGTTATTTATAGTGATGCTTATAGTGCGTGTATTTATAGTGATGTTGGAATCTTTTTATCTGGTCTCTGTTGTTGTTCTCAGCGTAGACGTGGAAACTATTTCATCTGCAGAATGTCCCACAATAAATTGGAGTGGTAGGGGTATGCAGATCCTTTATGTTAATACAACACTGCAAAAATAGTCCAACAAGTTCAGTATGCAAAGCTTATCACAAATATAAGTATACAAGGAGTGTGAAGTCTAAAGTATCTAACACCACAAGGCCTTTGAACTTTGTCAGAAAGTGACCGGATGGGATGAAAACCACTGAGAAACAACTTTAGAGTCAAAGAAAGTGACAAAATTATAAAATATAGAAGCACCGTCGTTGTTTTTACCACTGGACACAGCACTAAAAGAAAAGAATGGAGGTTGATACTGAAATGATAGTGTTCTTTGATTATGAGGCTTCTGAAAGTTTAACCCATAAAAACCTAAACATCCACCAAAACCATCTACTGATCTAAAATGTGTAATACCTGTTGATCCACTAATCCTATCAATGATGTGAATAAGTGGTGTAAAAATGTAATTTGTCAACTTTTCATGGTCATCAGGTATAACCCATTTGGATGTTCAGAGGCTCCGTAGTTACCGTGGAAACACCATCATCTTCTACAACATTGATTCAGTGGCAAAATCCATGGAGTTTGACAAATCAGTGGTTGTTGATACTTGTTTTTACATTCAGCCTTTGAAATTTTTGCTGAAAAAGTGACATTTTCTTCAGTTTTCTCTGTTTTAATGTAATAATGTTTGAATTTAGTGAGTTTTCATGAGCATCTAAATCAAGCACAGGACATTAAATATAGGAGAATTCATGATTTACAGTGAAGCATTTAAAATACAGAGGACAATATTATAATAAATTATGGTAAATCACTTAAGAACAGCTAAATAGAAAGAAATATTAATTTCGGAACTGCCACAAAATTAGCACTGGACTATTATAGGATGTTTTTATCTTTGCTAAGTTGTTTCTTAACCCAGAGTTCAGACTAAAATGTGACAGTTCTGACCGTTTTTGGATGATTCCAAACAGATCTTTAGTGCAGCTACTGACAACACAAACCATACAGAAAACAGAGGTGATTGTGGTTTTACTGTGGCTCTTTTCTGTCTAAAAACAGAGCTAAGCTAGCAATGCTAACAGAGTTATAATGTAAAACTATCAGCTGATGAAGAACATGACAACTATAAGACATAATGTTATTTTGACAAAATTTTAAAAAAAAAAAGCAGCAATACGTTTCAGTTGGAAAGAGAAACCCTATTGGTGCCAAAATGCAGTTGTGTGGAAACAATGAGCTTTGTGTTTTATTCAGTGAGTGATACAGTCTGTGGATACGATTCATTGGTGGTTTTGGTACTCATGAGTATATTTTGGTCCCAGACATCCACCTGTTGTTGAGACTTTGCGATATTGATACTACCTTTGAGGAGTAGTGGAGTAGAAGTAGAACATTCCACCAGTTTGATTTATTGCCTTTAAGACAAATGCTGGTACAACCCAGTCGTGTTACGCAGGCTTTGATCCCAGTGTTGGACAAGATAAACGAGGCCACACAGCCTCTCAGAGCCACATACCATGGACTGACCATGACGCCCAAGGAAAAAAAAACAAAAAAAAAAAAACACCAACTGCTAGCTCAGCTGGAGTGACACAGATTGTTTTCACATTGTTTGTGTGAGCTCTTGGCCGTCAACACCTGACCAGAGGAATGTGACAAACTGACACGGTGGAAAAAAATGACCAGATGACTTCAACTAATGGAGACGTGAACAGAGACAGAAGGGTGCTCCAATAATGATCATGAATGTAGGGTTTGTTGGAACGGTTTGAGCAGAGGTTCTAGTTTTGAGCATTAAACACCTTGGGTTAGGTTTGTTAGGTTTACTTTTTAGTCACATATTTGATTTTAAACTGATGTAGTTTAGATTATGTTTCAGTCATATGTTCAATATAGATACAAGGAGATGTTTCCCTGTCAAATGAATGTGTAACGACTCTTCTGTTTAACCCATAACGACCCAGTGCTACTTTTATGACAGTTCCCAAATTAATTTGTCTTCCTTTTTAACCTTTCTTAAATGATTTACTGCCATTTATCATGATATTATCCTCTCTATTTTGCATTTTGTCAGTAAAAATAAGGTAATTTACAATATTTTATTTACTGATCACGTAATTTAATCATCATGCTGAGATTTCAATTGAGTTATTATACCAAAACCAGAGAAAACTGAAGAAAAACTGACTTTTTTGTGAAATATATCATTAACTGAACATAAACTAAGCATCCTTATCCACTGACATTGATCCAGTTCCATGGGTTTTACTGGTGAATTAATGTTGTAGAAATTGACAGTGTTTCCACAGTAACTATGGAGCCTCTGAACGTCCAAATGGGTCATATCTGATGACATGAAAAAATGACCATCTGCATTTTATGCCAATTATTTACATGGATTGATAGGAGTAATGGATCAGAAGTAATTAAACATTTTAGATCAGTAGATGGTTTTGGTCTGCAGTGGATTTTTGGGTTATTATGGGTTAACTCTGACCCTGATCTGATTTTAGGAAGTGAGTATTCCTGGGGGAAAAAAATTGATGTTCTAAGGTTCATTTTCTTAATTTTTCGGCATTAATTTATAGGAAAAAAAATACATGATTTAATAGATGATGCCAGTCAGTTCAGAACATACCAGAGTAGTAAGTCATTCTGAATTAATCTCACATATTTACTCTGTTGTAGATTAACTCTTGCTTGCTTTTCTATTGATCGTAAAATATGAAGTATTTGTATGAGCTTAAGATTCACATTCAGAACTACTGAGGCCAATTCAAAGCTAATAATCAAAAGCATGTTGAATCCTCAACGGTGAGTAATTTCATGACACACAGAAAATCCAGTATTTTTTTGAGCTCGTAATTGATATAGTATTATATATAAAAACAGGTCCCAATGCTGAAGGAAAAACATGAGACCATGAATGTTGATGTTGAGATATTGACTGCATCCTGCTCTGAAATTGGTACTTATTTTAAAATAGAATAGAATAGAATAGAATAGAATAGAATAGAATAGAATAGAATAGAATAGAATAGAATAGAATAGAATAGAACTCCAGTCAGTGCAATAATATGAATAAAAAGAACAATTCGTAAGAAAATAAGAATAAATATAAAATGAGAAAAACTAAAAAGAAAAAAGAATCTGAAATTTTACAAAGAGTAAAATAAGAACAGAACTAGAAGCAGAATAAAATAAAAATAGACATAAAAAATGACTAGACGCAATATTCCCATACTTAACGGTGAGTTTTCAGAATTGGTTGTGAATGTAGTTGACGTTAAATTCAACAACAGCAGCCCTCAGAATACTATGGCTCCAGAGTTCAGCGCTGCAGTCCACTCAGCTGGAACTAATGTCCAGATTTTTAGCTGCCTTTTCACGCACTAAGCTCCGATCGGACAAAAGGATGGAGCACCACGCTGGCGCCTCTCACGAGTCTGGACTTAAAGCATTTTCATAGATGGGTGAACAGACAGAATGAGTTGAACGAAGGCCGTCCGCGTCCTGTTAAAGTCCTCCCAGAGGTCAACTTCCACCACTTATCATCACTGTACACTCACATACACGCCTATGAATAGATGATGGAATACGAGGATCATTTGGTTTGAGGATAAAAAATGACAACGTGGTGATATGGAGATATTAGGTTCATGTCTCTTTGATGTGGGTTAATTCTCAGGAATGAAGACGAGCTATTAGCGGCGCAGTAATGTGGGCGGCTGGCAGCTGGACAAATGATGGTGAAACGCTTCTGGTATTTGCTCTGTTCACCACCTTCAGCTGTCGCAGAGTGTAACCGCATTCACAGACTGTAATGGCAACCTGCATCACACCCTCAAACCACACATCGCACAAATAACACCATGAACCAGTCAAACGGAACATAAAACGGAACTCATACAAGGAACGCATCCCACAAACAGATGAAACATGACATGAACGAGAATCATACAAGTCAAACATGATGTAAGCAACAAGTCATACAAGTGATGACTCACAAATAATATACACACACAAATATACAGTGCTCAACATAAATGAGTACACCCCCTTTGAAAGGTAAGATTTTAATTAACATCTCAATGAACATAAGCACAGGTTTTTTTTTTTTAAATGTGGATAAACTGAGTTTTATGGAACATTTCCTTAACAGAAAACATAATATGTTGTATAGTGTCCAATAGAAAATGTTGATTCTCAAAGAAAACTAAAGGTTTTCTGACAAATCTATTGGGTGGACTCATTTATGCTGAGCACTGTATATATATATTTAGCACAAATAAGGCACATCACATCATGTTGCGTCAACTACATTATGGCTGACATTGTTGCAAAGTGAGTATTTGGTCTGAGAAAATCTATATGTAAAAAAATCCCAAATAAATTGATAAACAGCCTGTGTTCTTCAAAGTGAAATTACATAAATAAAACCTTCAGTCATATCCGAAAATCTAAAATACATTTAAATAAACTAAAACTGATCCATTATCCTGAGATTTGTTTTTTTTTTTTAAGGAATAATATACCAATAATAGAAAATAAAAACTAAGTAAAAAAAAAACAATGCATTTTTTTTCTTTTCCAGGACCCTGTTCTTATGGTCCTTGGTATTTAAGGAAATAAATACACTTATACATAACAGATGCATTAAAAAAGGTGGAACAGAAATGATCATAGTCACCTCCAATTAATTTGTCTTTTTAGACCTGTCACTGTTTCAAATGCTTTATTTTTATGAATAAGTAACATTAACCCATAAAGACCCAAACATCCACTGGCATCCAAAAACACCTACTGATCTAAACTGTTTAATACCTGTCGTTCCACTAATCCTATCAATACATGTAAATAATTGGTGTAAAATACAGTTATTCATCTTTTTATGGTCATCAGATATGATTCAGTTGGACATTCAGAGGCTCCATAGTTACCATGGAAACACCTTCATCTTCTACAACATTGATTCATCAGTAAAACTCATGGAGTTGAATCAATAACACCTGGATTTTTTCAGCTAAAAATAGGTTCTACTGGAAAAAAAAAAAAAATCACTTTTTTTTCTTTTCTTTTGTTTTGTTTTGGGTATGATAACCATCAAATGTAATCTCAGCATGACGATTAAAGTACATGATTAGTAAAATAAATATAGGAAAATACCAGATTTTTACTGAAAAAATACAAAACAGAGAGGATGATACAATAATAAATGGTGATAAACCATTAATAAAAAGGTTAAATAGAAAGAAAATTAATTTGAGAGCTACCACAAAAGTAGCACTGGGTCTTTATGAGGTAAGAACTTCTATTTTAATAGCTTGAAGTTAAAGTTACTGTAAATTAAATACTTAGATTGTTTTATTTTACACTAAGCTCATTCATTCATTCATTTAGCATCAGCCACAGTATATTCCTCCTTTTATCATCAACCAATATATTTTCCACCATCTACACTCTTTCAGTTGTGGTTTAAAGGTGATGGACACATATGGATTATGGTCAGTTTTAGACAGATTTTACTGAAAAAGTCCATTTCTCTCTTTTTTTTCCTGTTTTTGGTATGATAACCATCAAATGTGATCTCAGCTTCATGATTAAAATACATGATCAGCAAAATAAATATAGGAAAATACCAGATTTTTACCTGAAAAAATACAAAACAGAGGATAATATTATAATAAATGGTGATAAATCTTAAGGAAAAAGTAAATGGAGAGAAAAAATAATTTGTGAACTACCACAAAAGTAGCACTGGGTGTTTATAAGTTAAGAACTTCTATTTTAATAGATTAAAATGAAATACTTAGTTGTTTTGTTTTACACTGAGCTCATTCATTCATTCATCCATTCATTCATTTAGCATCAGTCACAGTATATTCCTCCTTCTTTTATCATAAACCAATATATTTTCCCACCATGTACACGCTCTCAGTTGTGGTTTAAAGGTGATGGACACACATGAATTATGGTCATTATGGTTTAAGATAAATTTTACTTTATTATAGCTGAAACAATAATAATAATAATAATAAAAAAAGAGATTTTACAAGGAAAAAGTCACTTTTTCCTCTTTTTTTTTCTGTTTTTGGTATGATAACATCAAATGTGATCTCAGCATGATAATTAAAGTATATAATCAGTAAAATAAATATAGGACAATTTCTGATTTTTAGTGAAATAATACAAAAGAGAGAGGATAATATTATAACAAATGGTGATAAATCATTTTAAGAAATGTTAAATAGAGAAAAACTAAGATAGATAATAGATTAAAAACTAAAGTTACTTGTAAATTAAATACTTAAATTGTTGTTTTGTTTTACACTGACCTCATTCATTCATTCATTCATCAATCAGTCAGAGTATATTCCTCTTTCCTGGATCATAAACCAGTATATTTCCACCATCTCCACCCTCCCAGTCGTGGTGTAAAGGTGATGGTACTCACTAAACTGCTCCTCAGATCCGTCCTCAGTCCTGTTTGTCTGATGTCAGATTCTGTCTTATTTTCTGTCCGTCCTCTCTCGTCTGCGTCTCCACTCTTTCTAGTCCTCGGCCTCGGCGACAGCTGAGTTTTATCAGGACGCTGCCCCTCTGGAAGGCTGGGGTTATTTTGGGATGTTGTCTGGCGTCTGCTCCTCCACTGAGTCAATCACCTCTGTTAGTCACCCGGGGACTGGGGCAGCCCTCCCCACAGCCCACCCACGCTCCCTCCCATTCCCACTGCTGCATTGTCACCCACTATAACGGGCTTTGGGTGGGTCCAGTGTGTGTCAGTGGGAACATCAACTAACACACACGAGCAGTGACGGCCCTATTTAGGTAAAACAGTTAACAGATGAAGCTACAAAGGAGGATTTTTCAGTCTTTTAGACATTAATTAAATGAAAAATGTAACATATTATTAATTAATGGTTTAAAATTGTCACATATGTTGATAATCAGTGGAGTAAAAAGTTAAAATTCCCTCATTTCTGCCTCTGAAATCTAAATATTACCAGATTTATCCCCTCTTTTGTGATAAAAATTAGATATCTTTGGGCTTTAAAACACTGATTCATTCATTTTCACACATATTAATGACACTAAGCCCAAATAAGTTGAGTTTACTTTAAAATTAATTGAGGAAAGTGGTTACTTTAAAAAAAATAAAATAAATCAAGTAATGATTAATAAACTTTTAAGCACATTTAACTTAAAATGTTATGAAATATCAATTGCATGGCATAGTTATTACTCTTAAATAATTAAGTTCAATGCACTAAAGTCCAAGATGATTTGACTAAAAATTTTTTAAAATAATTTTAGTATGGTACTTTCCAAATTCTCTCTCTCATATATACATATATAC
>JAPTGZ010000010.1:33171289-33187240 GCA_029814645.1 Fowleria isostigma | reverse complement strand
CAATATCCTTGATTGTTCATATCTTCAGTGTAATTTTTGCCTTTTGCAAATTCATCCCATGGGCCGCATTGGACCTTTTGGCGGGCCGCTGTTGGCCCCCGGGCCGCATGTTTGAGACCCCTGCTTTAGATGGAATTTATTCCTACGCAGTGTGTGATTGTGATACAGGTTTAATTAAGGCACGCTGCCACAGCCAGGTACTTAACAATTTAGCATTGCTTTCTGCACAGATGTGACAGGATGTGTCTGTTTGGTGAGAAAAGGGAGATGTAACATGAAAAAAGTGTCACTGCATTCGATATTGTCAGGTTTCAGTAAAGTGACAGATCTATTTAAATGCTGTTTTAAATTAACCAAATTAAGCTACTTGTTAATTTGCACATTCTGGGGAATAAACCACTAAAAACTGCACAGGTTTTTGTTAGAATGTGACTTTAAAGTGTTCAGTTTCGTCACCAGATTTGAGGGTCCCTTTAGAGCCCTTTGACTCAGCATACTGGAGTTTGTATCCGAGTACACTACGGACTCGAGTCCTCTTCATTTTATCCATGTGAATACAAACATCCCATACTTGAGTACCGTTCTGAAGTCCAGATGAGTAGGGTGGACTCGGATCCGGGCCGCTTGGACTCCAGTACGATACGGGTGCATGTGAATACATTCGGGCCCAGATCACGGACGCTAGATTGGATGCTACGTCTGTTTACGACTCTGATTATGGAAGTGACCTAATCAACATCAGACCATGGACGACACCAAAACATTCATTGTTTGAATCCACCACACAACACAAGGACAACACCATTGTTAAAGGTAAATATATCAGCGACAACGACGAAAGTTCTTCTTTACGTTGCCTCAAACAGGATAACAGATAGAAGAGTATCGGTTGTTTTACCGCCATTGTAGACAAATGAACAGAGCAGTCACTTTGTTGACGACGTATAGGTTTATCCCTTTCTGACTTTCACGTTTATTGGATAGCGACAGAATTCCCTCCCCTTCGCCACCTACTGTTTCAGGCCCGTAACACCCATTCATACTGAAATACGGGCCGCAATGTGAGTGCAACACTGCAGGAAAGTGTATCCAAGTACAGTAAAGATCCAAGTACGCTGTGTAAAAATGCCCTTACACAGCACAGAGATCATTGGGCGACCAATGAACGAACAAACGTTGACTCGATCTCTCAATGATCTCCTAAATCTTGAAAAAGCTATTTCAGTGTAAATGTTTGGCAAATTCTGAGGCGCTCATTGTGCCTTTGGCCCCCTACTTTAAACTGTCTGGTCAGTCTGAACAGGTGGGTGTCATTGAGATAGTCATACCCATTCCCTCATTGATCTCTCAACCATCTCTACCTTCGGGGTGGAAAATTTTCAATTTCATTGACAGATTGCTGAGGGTTCACTGGGAGATTGATGACATCATTGAGGACTCCTTGAGCATTTGTTGAGATACCGCTTCACTTAGTGATTGTTGAGAGGTTGTTTTGGACCGAATCCTAACTTTGAGGAGACTGTGGAGATCACTGGAAGATCATTGAGAGATCTTGGTGATTGCTGGGTGAGATCTGGCCATTTTTTCACTGGTCAAACAATTGCCACTCCTGTGTAAACGGGGTTTAAGAAAACGTCCCACTTGTACCAACATTGTTAAATATTTAATATTTGTGTTGTCTAAGTGTGCAGGCTATTGGTCTTTACATACCCAGCACATTTTTTCGCATCAGTAATTTTTTTTTACACATCTAATTTCCTTTTAATTTTGCACTTTATCAGAAGTTGTTAACCAATCATTATGTTTGATAAAAACAAAAATGCTGAAGACAAGAAACTGCAGTGGTATCAGATCATTATTAGCTTATATAACATAATGTCACCTAGTTTACCCACAGTAGAAAAGTAGACACTGCAGCCTATATATATTTCAGCAGACAGACTTTTATCCTCGTCTGTGATGTGTGGTGAACTTCAGGGCTGTTGAGGAACTGACTTTTTCAAATATATGAACCCAATAGAGTATTTTATTCACAATTTGATCGGCAACAGTTTACAGGTTATGTTTCATACCACACATCAACATTCTTTACACATACATCGATTGATACATACATGACACACATTTCATTTAAGGTCGCAATGTAATTTTAGAATAGAATAGAAGTACTTTATTTATTCCAAACTGGGAAATTGGGAAATTTTCATTCAAATTATGTTGGATATGTAATCTTCCATTTTAAGATTAAGGTTTAAAGCATTTAATTCATTGACTAAAGTACTGGTTTTTTTTAAATTTCATGATTATAGGTGAGGCTCTGTGTCCATGCGTGTCACTGATCCATGTCCTTATAGACCCATTCCCATTTACTGAGGATAAATAAAACCCCACTCTCCCATACTTTGGCCTATACTCATAACATTTCCAAGATAAAATACGATTAATTAGAAAAAAAATGTCAAAACTGTTGGTTTGCTGATGTTTTCAAGGTATATGATAAAGTGTTATTGCACATATATGTTTGGTTTATGTACATTTATATAAAAGATTTATAAACCTTCCACCTGTAAAGTGAATGCACTATCCTGTGCAGACAATGTTTTGAAGTAGGTCTGGTAACTCTGAGACAAATATTCCTTTTGCGTAAAACCCATTCTCTCATTAATTCTCAAAGTTCACATTCTGACCCAAGACTGTATCTTGGAAACTTCACCCCACCGGCATTTTTGACTGGAGTTTTCTTTATCAGTGACTCACATGTGGTAAAATTTTACCATTTTATTTTGGAAGAATTTTACTTGAAAACCAGTGTAATGTCTAAATGTTTAGGGTCTGAGCAGGGTTGGAATGAACAGTGATTAATTAACATTTCTCATGACTTCTCTACTTTGGCATACAGACTGTGCAGATGAATTCTTGGCATGGAAGAAGTGACTGCTTTGCCGAGTAATTTGCTTATTTTGTTGCTTATTGTTTTATTCTGTTCATATTTGCAACTCAAAAAGCTTATGCTACTTGAATGGTTGGATTGGTTCACTTGATTATGGGCGGCTGTGGCGCAGTTGGTAGAGTGGGTCGTCAATGATTGAAGAGTTGGCGGTTCGAATCCTGCCTCCAACTGTCCATATGTCGAAGTGTCCTTGGGCAAGACGCTGAATCCCAAATTGCTCCCAGTGAGCCCTGGTAGCGCCTTGCATGGCAATAACTGCCCACTGGTGTATGAGTGTGTTTGTGTGAATGCCTGAATGTGAGGCTTGTATTGTAAAATGCTTTGGGCACCATTAATGTATATAAATACCGACCATGACATCTTGATTAACTTGGAATTTACTCTGTGACACAAATTAGGGACATAGGCTGCTTTTCTTTGAGGTTTTCACTACCTACTGTTTCAAGCCTATTTCACATTCTGTTAATAAAAATGACATTTTTTTCCTCATTTGGTTGGAATCCCATTGAACTATTGAATTGTATTCAGGTGTGAAATACTAAATGACTAGTCTAGATAATGAATCATTTCTGAAATGTAACCATGGTCAGCTGCACGTCACTATAACTGGCTAGCTTAGTCATTTACTCAAATGTGCAAGAAAAAATATTTCAGAAAAGGTATATTTTTGGTCTGTTTTGTATTGCCGTTTGATTATGTGAGGAGAAGCAGAGGATGTAGTCATGAGCCATAAAGCCTGACTGGTTACAGAAAATACTACAAATGAACAGTGAGTCATTTTAGCACATTGTATTGTTAGCTGGTGAGATTGGAGTTTGCATTATTGTTGTAGCATATTGTGACACAAACCCATTTGTACCTCTTGTCATGAGCATTTTTGTAATTCATAGCACACATATGTTCCTACAGTTGCCATATGGACATTAATATACAGTGTTCGTATGGAGTGCTGTGCTTTGCAAACTGCCTTAGGCACATCTTTCACATGAACTGGCACATTTCGAACAATGCCAGTGACATTTACCACTACCTCCAGGAGAGATCAACCTTGAGTGGCAATATTTGTAAGTGGACAGACATGTCTGTATTCACAAAAAAAGCATTGCGGGGTACCAGCTACCAACAGGTGAAGGTGGGGTACCAGTTCATCACAGAGCTGATGTATACAGACAGACAACCAGTCACTGTCACATTCACAATTACAGGGAATTCAGATTGACCAGTTAACCTGTAAAAGGTACCTTTACTGGTCATGGTTATGACATTAATAGTGTTTTGTGTTTTAACTTATAATTAACAGAGGCACAAATTCATTAAATGCCATAAATGCCCTACACTGGACCTTTGTATTACATGAGTTAGAAGCCCCTTTTACACAGCATTTGTGGGTGGCTGTGGCGCAGTTGGGTCATCTAATGTTCAAATGGTCAGCGGTTCGAATCCCACCTCCACATGTCCTTAAGCAAGACACTGAACCCTAAATTGCTCCAAGTGAGGCCTGTTGCACCTTGCATAGTGGTAGCCGCACACTGGTGTATGAGTGTGTGTGTATAAAGGGTTGAATGTGAAACTTGTATTGTAAAGCGCTTTGAGCACCGTTAATGAGTGGAAAAGCACTATATAACTACTGACCATTTACCACTTCCATTAGGGGAATATTTCACCTTTTTTCTGCGACAACATGACATGTAATGGTGAATAATTTGGTCCCACCTTTATTGCAGCTTTATAATGCTCAGGAGGTAGTAACAGAGCTGAGATAAAGGAGCAATGATGATTCCAGAACACTGTGTAAAAGGAACACCTCTCAATCTGCACCCAAGTGTGATGTTTTGATGATGGTGATCCCCAGTACAGGAGAAACAGGCACGAACCTGGGCACTGAAGCCCACAGTAGCCGGCCACAGTGGGCCAGTGCCTCCATATGCACCCACTGTCTCTCCAGCACTGGGGGGATTTAAAAATGAGTGCTGCTCACTGCCCCTTTGATTCAGGAATGCTGGTCCGCTGTGTAAAAGTCCGGCCTGTCTCACCTCTGTTACCTTTGGCTTGAATTGTGAAAATCAATCATTGGTGGAAAAAAGGTGAGATCACCATCTTACCTTTTTTTCCAGGATCTCTGTGTAAAATTAGCTATATTGGGGAGCAATGGGGAGCTATGGGGAGCTATGGGGAGCAATCATTGCCTGCTGGAAGTGACACAACACCATTGATGATGGGTGATTGAGTGCATGTAAACAAGCAGCAGTCAGTGAGTAAGTTTTAGTTGAAAGCACATGTTCAAGATGCAAACTACGGCTAGTAATATTGAGGAACTGGGTGGAAATGTTAACCTATTTGATCAGATAATGTGTCATCTTAGACTTGCGTCTGCTCCACAGAGTCAGTGACTAGTCCATCTCAGCCCAGGTCACACTGATCTACAAGTAAAATGCCTCCAGAATTATAGTGGTGAAATTTTACCACATGTGAGACACTGATAAAGAAAATTCCAGTCAAAATGCTGGTTGGCTGAAGTTTCTAAGATACAATCTTGGGTAAAATGTGAAATTCGAGAATTAATGAGAATGGTACTTACTCAAAAGGAACATTTGTGTCAGACCAACCAGGTCTATTTCAAAACATTGTCTGAACATAACAAAACATTCACTTTAAAGGTTTATAAATCTGTTGTATAAATGTACATAAACCAATATATATGTGTAATAACACTTTATCATATACCTTGAAAACATTAGCAAACCAACTTTTTTTGACATTTATTTCCCAATTAATCTTATTAAAATACGTAACATTTTGCACATTTGACCTCTGAAGCAGATAATTTGTAAAAAAAAAAAAAAAAAATTGGAAACCAGTGCAATCAAACAACCAATGAGTCTGTCACTACTGGTGCTGAAACAGCCCATGGAGTCGACAGTATGTCACTGACAATGGCTGACTGACAGAGGAGTGACTTAGTACTCGTGGATACTTGACCACAGGCTATAACATAAGTTACTGTACGGAACCACTAATATTACACATGATATTTTGAAATAGCTAGAAATGAAAATTCCCTTCAGGTACCATTAAGGGCTCATTCATGCTCTACGTTACAGATACAGATGAATACAGATGGGAGTGTTCTGGCAATCCACTGTTTAGATTACGGGTGTAATGCTGTACGTTTTCTGGGAGCTTGTGGATATGGACGGAAAAAACAGAGCAATACCACCAGGAACAGTGGAGGCAGTGTTGAGATTTGAACAGAAAAATTTCCATAAATAGCAGCTTTCAAAGAGCAACTGTGTGAGTTAGTGAAAAACTATCTCTGAAACCTCCTCTGTCATCACCATGTTTGTTGTGACTGACTTTCTTCTTCTCATAAAACTTTGCTCACCTTCATGATATTCAGCCAGTATTGTAATTAACCCTGTAAAGCCTGCACCATTAAATAATTGACAGAAAACTCTAACACTTTGAAACTAGAACCCTCATTGGTCTTTCTGAACAACAAAACATTTTTTTTTAAGATATAAATTTCAATGTATGAGCTAAAATTTGTTTATCCATGTTCTGCATGTATCTAATTGTATACATCAGGTTTATCAAGAAAAAAAAAATCACACTGACCATGTAAAGGGCTTCAAAACTCACGTATCAAATATGACATTTGGTGTTAAAGGGTTAAGAACTACGCCCTCTGGTTTAATTAATTGAGAAACACTCATTCCATCCAATAGGACGCATTTAAGAATGAAGGCAGTGACGTATGACAACATCAGGAATGGACAAACATGTATATATGTACATAAATTGAGCATAAATGAGCCTTAAAAGTGCATCTCTTTGGACAGAGGAGGAAAGCTGGAAAGAACCCACGTAGACACATGGAAAACATGCAAAGTCCACACACACACACACACACACACACACACACACACTGTGCTTCCCTTATATACAGTCACGACTAACACTCTTATCATTTAATGTGCTATTTCTAATTTACTTCTTTTGGAGGTGATAATATTTTATTTGACAAAAACACACTGTTAAATATGTGATTGTTTTCATACACAAAAGCCTCAGAATATCATTATTCTTGTAATGTAAACTCTCCCTCAGGCTTTCTTTCCCCCCACTGCTCTACAGCTTCTCTAATGACCAAACTCAGCAGAGGGAGGGCTCTGCTGAGCTACCACTAACCCCACCGTCACAAAGCCAGCAAGAATGGCTCCCCTAATACTTCTACCTCTCCTTAATCTGCCTGTTTCTATCTTAACCAAATAGATGAAAGACGACGACATCGGAGCTGGACAGCAGCCAGAAGGAGAGAGAGGAAACGAGAGAGAAACGGCTGTACAAGGTTGTATGGAGTAGATAAAGCACAGGGAGGAAGAGGAGGAGGAGGGTGGTGTGCATAGGCATGTGTGTGAATCAGAGAGAGAGACAAAGGCAGACACAGAGAAAGAAGGAAGCCATGCATCATCTTCATCTGTCTGAATGATCTCCTTAACCCCCGGTCTTTGCCAGTCAGCCCCTCTGGATCTCTATATGGGGGTTAAACAGGGATTTAGGAAAAGCCGAAGCTGCCCTCAAATACGGTGAGCTCTCAGTTCCTCTCAAAAGAGCTCAACTCTCTGAAAGACTTTATCTGTAAGATTTATATTCAACTGCTGACTTATGACCATCAACCTCCTGTACAAAATCATAAAAACCACAGCTACAGAGTTTTTCTGCATTCAGACACTGTATTTCATTCCATCCCCTGCATTACAAGAGGAGTACGGCAAAAAGTCCTTTCAAACGAAAGAAGCTGAAATTTATTATTTTATCACCAAAATGTGACAGATTAATTAAATCTAGATTTTTACCACTGACAGGTGACAGTTGTCCAGTATTAGGGCTGGGTAATGTGGAAAAATATCATATCACAGTAATTTTTTCACATGAGACGATGTCAATATGTGTCACAATTAGGGATGGGAATTGATAAGAATTTAATGATTCCAATTCCATTATCGGTTGTGATTATTGATCTGATTACTTGTTGATTCACATCAGGTGAGGAAATAAGAGTACAAACAGGTTGTTTGCATTAACTGTCTTTTAAATTTTCATCTCTGAACAGAAAATATGACATATACAGTATGTTCTAATCATAATAACAGATGATGCTGGTCTGGTTTGGGTTCTGTGTCAGTAAAATACATGTGAAGTACTTGTTGGAGCCATGGTAGATCAGAGTTTACACTGTATCTGACTAGTATGCTGCTATATAGTGTGTTTTACCTACTCTTCCTGCTCCTATTTCCTATCAGTTACATTGGAGTTGCCGTGGTACCAGTGGAGCGGAGCTGAGGACCGGTACCAAGCGCAGACCAGTACCGGTGGTGCAGAGCCAGTGGTGCTAAGCCATGGACTGGTACCAGAGGGCTGTTGCGCACAAGTGTGGCTACACTGTAAAAGGGTTGCTGTAAAATTTACAGTGACTTACTGGCAGCTGGATGCCAGTAAATTACTGCAGTAGTGTTTACGGTGTTATTACTATATTATCATTTACAGTACTGTTACTGTGTTTTCATCTACAGTAACATTATTGTATTTTCAATTACAGAAATAACTTATGTTTTTGGTGACTTATTGTAGCAAATGTTCTCCATTTTCTTCTTTACCACCACTTCTCTCAAGCAATTATTCAAAATTTGAAAAGACACAACCCTTGCCATTAATCAATTTTTTATGCCAGGTTTACTAGTGTAAAGAACAGTAGGAAATGTTACAGTAGTGTCTGAATATTTTCCCACAATCCTTTGCAATTTACAGTAACATACAATAAACACATTTTACAGTATATTACTGTACATATTACAGTAAAATACTGTTCAAATTACAAAAATCAGTTATCAAGTATGTGACATTTATGCAGATGAATGTGATGCTGTGGACAAATGTTTTTCTCATATTGGAGGATTTCCTCCTTTGAAGAAATGGACCTGGTGTCGTCTACATACAGATAAATATAAATAATATAGACAAACTTAGGAGAGTTTCAGTCTGGACGCCATGGCGGCTATGTTTTGAACCAAAACAATAATTAAAAAAGACATAAAAAGTCATCTTTTTTGTTCATGGTTTTGCTTCATGACCGAATATAGTCCTGTAAATTGGTCTCATGTGCTGCAACACCTGAAACTGTCACTTTTCTGAAAAGACAATTATTTTGTCAAACCTGGATCTCATGAGGTGAGGAATTATTGTCATTTGGTGGAGATGCTACAAATGATAACAGAAGTTATTTTGATTTACATGAGTGTATTAATTATTTATTCATTATTGATTTATGTTGTCAAATAACATTATATATACATATATGTATATATACACTACATATATTCTGTATAATTTTCTCTTTTCTATTTTGCACAATTTTGTCCTTCAGCAAATCTACCAAATGTAGATGGTAATAAAAACCTCTAATCATGTGGTTTAGGTCCTGCTTGTACTGTTTTAAAAGAGACTTAAAAATGTCTACGTAAAGTTTGAGAGTGTATTATTCAAGGTTCCAGTTGAAGAGTAGAAAGGCAATTGTATTAGTTACAGAAAAAAAGATATGTTGAAAACACAAAAATCTGAAACCACCCTCCAGAGTGGAAACGTTGAAAACGCTCCGCTGTAGTGTTTCCGTCTAAACGGCCCGAGACGCAAAACTCTGCTCAGATCTGCTCACATTGCATACTCGTTGACGTCACATACATGTACCAGTACAGGAATATAAACAAACATGTCGGATTCTTTCCATGCGTCGGACCTTCAAGTTGCTCCAGCAGCTCTAATAAACAACTTTGCAACAAATGCACAGAATCTGTACAGATAATTTTACTGAACAGAGACGGACCTGTCAAAGTTTGGATGCACCGATTCATTGGAGGCGAGCCAGACAGCGCCACCTAGTCACCTGACATGTATACTCAGTCGAATTCCGCTCACTTCTGCGTCACCGAATGCACGCAGATTTCCTCCCAAAAACGCTTGTCTAAATGTGGAATAATAAGTGAAGACGCAACTTGATTTTTGCATCTTCTGTTCAGACTGTCATCGTATAAACGTAGCCTAATTGTGAATCAGTTTCATCTGTTGTGCAAATGAAACAGACAACAGGTGGAAATGAGAGGCAATTAGCAAAACTACCTGTGATGGTTGACCAGTGTAGAGGACGAAACACACCAGGAAGCTGGAAGCATCTTCACTGTGGTCAGATTTATTTACAGTGTATACCGGGTTACAAAGCCATTGGGTGGTGATGGTGCAAAAAAACAAAAACAAACAAACAAATAAACAAAAAAAAAACCCTGCTTAAAAAAGCTGGAAAAACATAAGGAAACTTGAATAAATATTCTACAACAGCAGCAAAAAAAATAAAGCTCAGCCCTCGGCTATGGGCATCCAGCTTTGTCAGCCTGCTTCATACAAGCCAGGCCATACTATTAAAAAAAACAAAACCAAAAAAAATCTCACCGAGGAACATCTATGTCAGGCTTTTTAATCCCCGTTGCTCCTCCAACATGATTAAACCAACTAAAAATATATATTTTCCTTTACCCTCACTATTTATTTGAAAAATACTCTTACCTTTAATTAAACTGTAATTTCTACAATCTTCAACAAAAGTTTACAACTCACCCCAACTCTCCTGTACTTGCTGCCACATTTGGTACCTTCTGTGACCTTCTGCCATAAAATAATAATAATAATAATAATGATAATTTGATTTATGAAGCGCTTTCAATCAAAGTGCTGTACAGGTAGTTAAAACAGATGTCTAGACAATTACATACTGACCAAACAACTGGAACACATAAAAAACAATTTAAGATAAGATAAAACACATTAAATTTCATATGTGGCAGTAAATAAGTTTGGAACCTCTTTCTTCCTGTTTTGCTGACATTGTTGGGACATGGAGATGAGATGGAGTGAACATGGATTGAAGCACAAACATTTCGGTAAAAAATGAACAAAAGGATCAGTCTGCATGTGTTCATACTGATCTATGGGCCCATTATGTTAATATTTCTAAAGATGGAAAAATGATGGCAATATAATTTCAAAGAAAAAACCCCCAAACAAATTAGACCAGCAAGCTAGCAGGCCCAAAATCCATGCTTCACTCAGGCACTCCAACTCAGCACCAGGCCCAGAGCCTAAGAACAAAGGAGGCCTCACAGGGCGTAGGCTGCCACCATGACACTACCCCTATAAAGGAGAGGTTCTGCAGGTGGTGACCACAAACCATTACTCTGTTCTTGTTGTTTCTGCCTGATGTTCTGGTCACATTTGAATTTTGTTAGTGTTCTCAGCCCTAGAGGTAGCATGAGGCGGTGTGTATAACCAACAGAAGTTTCTCAGGTTGTGCAGCTCAACTAGATGGCACATCAGTGTGAGCTGTAGCAAGAAGGTTTGCTGTGTCTCTCAGCACAGTGTCCAGAGTATGGTGGAGATACCAGGAGACAGGCTAGTACACCAGAGGACATGGAGGGGAACATAGGAGGGCAACAAGCCAGAGCAGGACCGCTACCTCCTCCTTTGTGCAAGAAGGAACAGGAAGAGCACTGCCAGAGCCCCGCAAAATGACCTCCAGCAGGCCAATAATGTACATGTATCTGCTCAAACTGTCAGAAACAGACTCCATGAGGGTGGAATGAGGGCCCGACGTCCACAAGTGGGGCCTGTTCTTACATCATGACACCATGCAGGACGACTGGCATTTCCCAGAGAACACTAATATTGGCAGATTTGCCATTGGCGTCCTGTGCTCTTCACAGATGAGAGCAGGTTTATACTGAGCACATGTGACAGACCGACAGAGTCTGGAGCCGCCTTGGTGAACGTATGCTGCCTGCAACATCATGTGCTGGTCAGAAGTACCCTGACTGCCATTAGGTACTAGGATGAGATCATCAGACCCATTGTGAGACCATATGCTGGTGCAGTGGGCCCTGGGTTCCTTCTAATGTATACCAATGCCAGGCCTCATGTGGTGAAGGGTGTCGACAGTTCCTCCATTGATGCTATGGACTGGCCTGCCTGTTCCCCAGACCTGAATCCGATTGAGCACATCTGGGACATCGTGTTTCGTTCCATCCACCAACGCCACATTGCACCACAGACTGTCCAGGAGTTGACTGATACTTTAATCCAAGTCTGGGAGGTGATCCCTCAGCAGAACTGCCTTATCAGAAGCATGCCCAGGCATTGTAGGGAGGTCATACAGGCATGAGGAGGCGACATTCGCTACTGAGCCTCATTTTGACTGGTCTTGAGGAATTTTCACTGACATTGGAGCAGCCTGCAATGTGATTTTCCACTTGTATTTTGAGTATAGTTCTGAATCCAGACCTCTGTGGGAGGATAATTTTGATTTACATTGATTATTTTTGTTATTTTGTTCTCAACGCACTGTACTATATATTGAATAACAATTTTCAACTGCAATATTTTATTAATTGAGACCTAAGATGTGTTGTTTAAGGGCTTTATTTCTTGATCAGTATACTTTGATAAAAGACAGTTGTTGGGGGCACTTATTTTAACTATCAGCTATAGATATATTTCACTAGAAAAGTCACTTTTTCTTCAGTTTTCTCTGTTTTTGATATAATAACTCAAATATTATACCAGAATGGTGATTAAAGTACACTAGCGCATTGACCCGTGGGGATCCACAGGTTTTAGATGTGGTAGTTTTTATACTATTGTGTATTTGTGCATGCTGTACCGCATTTGTCCAGCAGTCACCGCCAGAATGTTCTGACTATAGGAACATGATTGTAAGGCTGCTGTATTCCAAAATTACTAATATCTCCCAAAATATTGGTCCTATCAACTTGTCATTTTCACTAGTCTGTTCCTCGACCAAAAATACACAAGGATGCTAAAGTGAAGTAGTCAGCTCTTTCCAGAATTTGTGTGAGTCCCAAGACACACACACACACGCACGCACGCACGCACGCACGCACGCACACACACACACACACGCACACACGCACACAGAGGCCACTTGGCTTTTATAATATAGAGGGTCAGTAAATTTAATATAGGAAAACACTTGATTTTTCACTGAAAAACTGCAAAATACAGAGATAATATATAATAAGTGGTAATAAATCACTTTAGAAAGGTTATATAAAGAAAATAAAGTATAATTTGGGAACTGTCACAAAAGTAACATTGGGTTTTTATGGGTTAAATTTTATTTAAGTACTTTGTTGGTGTCTTTGGGGATGTATACATAGATTTGCTTGTTCTTGGACTCTCCCGGTTAAAAAAAAAAAAACAAGTCACAACTGGATGTACACCATGGTTGTTGGAAATACAATACATAAAACTGCTTAAAAAGGAGATACATTTACCCAGAGAAAACCTTTAATAAATGGAGGTAAGGACACATCCACCTCCTTCCTGTCCGCCTGGATGATGTTGCTGTGGTAAGTTTCTGTGAGGACTCTATCAGTGCTACCCAGCAATTAAGATCTCAGAGATCAAAGCCGTCTAAATGAGCTAATCCTCAGAGAACCGCTGTTCTCCCCTCCTCTGTCTATCTCTTCCTCTCTCTATCTCTCCCTCGCTCTACTTGCTTCCTCTTGACTCATGGCTCCATGTGCTGACTGCGCTTTGATGCTTGACAGCGGTTGGTCTCCTAAATGTAAAATGGTGAATAAATGTGCATTAATGGGTAACACTTTCATATCCTTAATGCCAATTTGCACAGGCTGGGGTGCACCATTTCAAAGGTCTTAAGCTGTAATTGGTCATCATGACTGTGTAGCCACTCTGTCCGAAGCCCACATGCAGCGCGGCCGTTTCATTGGCCTCGCATAAACGTACAGACGTACACGCTGACGAAGAAGCATTTTTTTGTGCATTTGCTAATGACTGCATTAATATATCTAGGCTCCCGTTAAAGGTTGTAGTGCGACAAGTGCCTTCAGAGGGTGTTGAGTTGGAACCGGCGCTGGTGCGAAACCAAGTGACAGCTTTGAGGTCAATAGTTGCTCAAAGGCGTATGACGCTGCTAGCTGCTTAGCGGGTCGGTTATTATCGTAGAAAAAGCCGAGCATCTGCCTGTGACTCCCGGGGACAGGTTTAACGAGGTGACGCCGCTCGTCACGGGGGTCGCTTTGGCAGGCCTGTCTCTCAGCCATCCTCCTCCTCCTCCTCTTCTGCCTCCTTTTTTTTTTCCTTCCCCTCTCCAACCATTCTTCCAGCTCCGCTAAACAGGAGTGTTTACTGCTGCTGCTTTCCATCAGGGAGCCATTGTTTCACGGTTGGCTTTTGTGATAAAGGCGTCTGTGTTCCCTCTTTATTTCTCCCCACTGTAATTTTAATCTCTTTGTTTTTGTGTGTTCTTTGTCTAAACTACTTCTCCATGTGTCCCCGCCACTATCTCCCTGTCCACATTATCCGTCTGCAATCTCTCCTGCTCTCTGATTCTTTGTACCAACTCTTTGTTTCGGGCCACCGCCACCACCTGAGTCTTTTCTTTCATCAAACACGTGTGACAATGGCCGTTTAAATTAAGCAATGTCACGTTAGACACCAGTTTAGAATTTGAGACGAATGAGGTGGAATCAACAGACGTGTAAAAATATTGAAAGGAGTTAGTGGGAGTCAATGAAAAAACAATTTAATCTGTTAAAATACCTTTGTATTACACATCAACATCACAGTATTAATGTACCCTTTTAAAGAAAAAATACAAATTTAGACTTACAGTTAGTATTTTAACTCAATATCATCCCATATTTTTTTTGATTTTTCTCAAATTTTGTAATAAATTAGAACTTATCGTAACACATTGCATTACAACATGGTAATAATATAGTAATAATGACCAAAACAGTTTGATGATAAAGAGGAGATAGTTAATTTGTTGAAAAATCTCTAAGTAATAAGCAGCTGTAATAAGGTGGAAATATTTTATTTTCATATGTATTTATGTGTTTAAAGTTGAAGTCCATTTCATGCTTGTTTGTGATGTTAGTTAACTCCATTTCTTATCTACTGTCTCGGTTGTCTGTCCGTGTTAACAGCATTTACACATACAGAGGGTTTGGACGATACTCACCCCTAAGGCCTTCAGCGCTTCAACTCTGCTCCTCTACAGCAGCGACATTGTGCAGCGCTAACCACCATTAGCGTTAACACTAATGTCAAAAAACAGCAAAAGTGGCCCCCAGCATCACGCAAACTTCACACTGATATTTAAAGCAATGATTTCATCACAATTTTTTTTCAAATTTGTAAAACCCAAGTGATCACCTAATTATCACTAATCGATTAGTCTTTCCGTGCTTATGCACCTGAATCACTTCCCTCATGGTGAACACCTTTGAAGATGACTCCATCATAAACACAGTCCCTTTGTTTACTTAACAAACAGAATTTTGGGAAATTTTGCCGTGAGGTGCATTATGGGAATGGCAGTTCCAAGCAGCAGCAATTTTGCTGAACCCAAATGTGGCCTTTACGCCCATCCACCGACTAGACTAATCCTTTAAAACAACCCTGTACGGCTGGATAATTTTATGTTGTAGCGTTCTGACTTTTATTCTTGCTAAATCTGTGAGAAACTGCTTTCGCTTGGTCACCATTCCCACAATGCACTTTGTGACAAAATTTCCAAAAAGGCCCCATGACATTTCAAGTTGTTATGTAAAACATCGAACTGTGTTTATGATGGGGTTATCTTCAAAGTTGTGTAAGCATAGAAAGATTATTGGATTAGCGATAATTAGGCTATAACTGGGTTTTTACAAATTTGATTAAAAAAAAATAGAGATGAAAGTCATATGTTGATTTAAGTCTTTTCCCCTTTGACATCTACTAGGAACAACATGTATATATATGTATGTGTATTTATGTATGTGTGTGTGTTACTAGTTCTATACATGGAACATTTGGTTTTTCCAGTGTGTTGTTTCTTTTTCCAGTGGCTACAGTCATCACTACTTCAGCAA
>JAPTGZ010000010.1:32603013-32620966 GCA_029814645.1 Fowleria isostigma | reverse complement strand
CAGCATCACCCCCCCCCCAAACAACATAACATAACTCCAAATGAGTTGAAAATAAAATTATAATTTTTTAAATTTAAAAAAAAAATGAAAAAAACAGTTTTTTAATGGGCAAGAGTTACCCATTCCTAGTGAGACCAGAGGTTCACCTATACTTCAACATTTCTGTCTGTAGTTTTTACAGCTGATTAGAGGTAGACTGATATATTGATTTTTTTCAATATCGGCCATTGGCCTTAATTTTTTTTGATCAGTAGTAAAACTGTTACAAGATATTTGATTTGGCACCTGTGTGGGGGAAGTTTAATAAATGTTAAATGAGTATTGTATGTAGGTGTATTAATAATTTCATATATATTGCTGCATAAAAATCTTAATTCTCTGAGTGTTTCAGTTGTATTTTATGGTCAAAGAGCTTTTTTTTTAAAAAAAAAATTAAACATCAGCCTTAAATATCGACCTCAAAAATCTCTTGCAGATATTGGCCATTGGCTGACCAAATTTTTAAAAATCAGCATCAGCCTTAGAAAAACCCATATCAGTCGACCTCTACAGCTGATGCTTCAAAATGACCTGATGACTGCATCTTGTATTTCCATAGCATGCCCACTTGTATTGTTTTCTAATGGAAACAGTGATCTGCAGGTGACTGATGTCAGTGTTCATGGAATACCTTATAACACAGTAGGTGAACTGCAGCTCACTGGATATCAATGCATGAATGAAATTTAAGTGTAGGAATATTTTATGGATGTTGTTGTCCCATGCCAGATTTACTGGTCATGTATGATGGGAGAAGTATAGGGCAGTGAACACCTAATGTGTTCCAGAGGTCTAAGCTTGTACAGATGTTGCCTCCTGTAATTTAATGCAATCTGCATGTATGTGCTTCCTCTTTAGGGGCCACCCTGCTCGCAGACTCCCTTCACCTTCATACACTGTTTTCACTATGTTCTGTATTTATTTATTACTTACCCCAGGTGGGCTTTGGAACAAACAGTCCAGGCACCATTACCCAGAGGTAGATTCAGGTCAGCTGAGGTGCTCAGTTGCTTGATGGGTATAGTTATCATTCTCCACATCAATGGCATAGCAATTCCTGGTCTAGAAATTCCTCAGGAAACGATCATGGAAAAAGAGCCTTTGGCTGATGGAAGGGTTGAGAGAGGGGATCTAATTTCCTTTTCCAAAAGCTCATGAAAAACAGACAGCCTCAGATAAGTACAGACTTTGGTTATTTATCTACTGTGTACCGTCACTCAGCCATTGCAATTTGATGTGGGCACTGTACTGTTTTCAAGCTTGCGTAGTTCTTCTAATGTCTTGATTTATTCCATACTGCTATATGTAATTAATAGTCAGAGACTACCGTGTCTAGTGCCATCCGACATCTGCTTTGTTTTTTATTGTCACATTTTATTATCAGCCTTGGTGCAAAATTGATGCAAAGCTGGTGCAATCAAGCTAAAAGGATAGGTGGATAGTTCATGGATATTAACATTTGGTTTCTATTTGAAATGCTGACGGGAATAAAGAGGTGGTCAATGGGGTTTGTCTCTGAGGAATGGCAGACCGGTCCTGTCCCCGTAAAGCTATATGGTATTGCACTCAGGGTTTAGGAAGTAAAAGCCACATGCTTTTTCTGCATATTCAAGGTTTTAGTTGATTTTCTCTTGTATCATGTCCAAGACTTGGATGAGTTTGACCTGTCTTACTTCATTCATCAGTACAAAAGGATTAGCAAATGTAACAGAAAGGTTCTGGTTGTTCGATTTAGGAATTCAAAGCTAAATGTCAGTGAGGATTACGATATCACAACTTCACAACAGTATGTAGCCAAGTGATTTAAATACCCCCAAGGAACAATTTAGAGATCAACTTTCACTATCAAAAAAGACAGATTCAAGCTTTGACTACATGCGTTTTGTGATAGTTTTAGATTGTAGATATATATTTATTTAGCTTTATTATGTGATTTTGAGCACATACAGCTCAAACAGGCACAGAAGTAAGAAAAATAGTTACTAATAGAAAACATAAACAAGGCCTGAATAGTTCACCTTTTGATACCGGTATACTTTTATCCATCAAATCACTAGTGACCCATTTAGGGTTTGAGTTAGAACTGGGTGAGCAGGTAGGAAGGGTGTTGGTGTGACCTTTGAACCATGTTTAAACTGATGCATTTTGGATAATTTTTTAGCCGTATATTAAATGCAGACACTAGAAGATGCACCCTTTCAAGTGAAGCCTTATAGCTGTTCACTTCTTCTGTTATAACTGAACCTATATCTAGTGTTCCATGAAAACTGCGGATGTCACATAAGTGAATGTGTACAGGTGAATTATTGTGTGCTAATCCTTTAACATTTATACACTGAAATGAAATAAATATGCACAGTAACTCACAAGTCCCAAGCAAAAATTCAGATGCACACTAGTATTTGTAGCTCAGGTTCATGGCTAGGCTTATTTTTCCCCAACCTATTCAGTATAACATGTTTTCATTTCTTTCTCTAAATATTTCTCAAATGTGTGGAAATGTGATCATTGTGTGCTTTTTTTCCCCCCCAATTACAAAGACAAGGTGCTCTTTACTTGCTAATTTTCTAATTTGTGCCCCATGACTGTCTTCTTTTTTGTATTATTTGGATATCACTTTCCAAACCAAACAGCCCAAAAGCATAACCTCTCAAGGGCTAACCTGAAACAAATAAAGCTAACATCCATAACGTAAACCTTCCCCATTGGTTTTGGTAACAAGGCTTTTTGCTGACCTGTTGCTTTTCTTTCCTCCTCTAGGGTGACATCCAGCAGCTGCTGATCGTGGCAGACCCCAGAGCAGCCTATGACTACTGTGAACACTACAGCCCCGACTGTGAAACCCCCAACCACCACGACACCCCCCAGGCCCAAGAACCCGAGGACGAGGTCAGTATGTGTAGAGGCTGGATGGATGAAGGCAAGGCCGAGTGGGATGGACTGACGGACAGAGATCAAGAGGGAGGAGCAGATGTCCGGAGGAAAAGACGACCTGGGAGAAAGGAGGGGAAAGAAAGTAGGGAGGTGTTTTAGAGAAAGTTGGATTGCAGAGACAAAGGGAGGGAGGAATATGGTAGGGGGGATAGAGGTCTGGAGATTTAGAAAGAATGGAAACAGGCATTTGGAAAAAAAATTCAGATTGGGATGTTTTTACTTGATGCAAGAAAGCAAAAATGGGAAAAGAATAAAACTGAACAGATGGAAGTGCAGTAGCTGTGTATGAACCACTAAGGAGAGACTGCAGTAAAAGAAAATTGGGATGCTTTGAGGCAAAGAGAAAAATATTTAGCGAAGTGGGTGTGAGACCAGTTTTCTTTTTTATCCATCCCTTTTATGAAGATTTTTCTTAAACACTTGCGTAAACCTACTGTAAACAATGGTTTTGACAGCAACTGCCTGGTTTTAGCTGTTGCATTTTCATACCGCCACAAATCTCAGTAATATTCTGTGCACATTCTGTGATCTCCTTACTAACATTTCCTCCAGGCATAAGCACTTTTGCAGAGACAGTTTTATAAGAGTTTCTGTGTCTGCTTTAATCCGCCTCTTTCTCTTCTCTGTGTTTCACATCCTAACATATCAAAATCCATTTTAGACTTTGAACTCATCGTCTGAAATTAGCATTTTATTGCCACTGGCTCCAAAAGATCACTTCTACTGTCTTTAGCCAGATCTTGTAATTGAAATACAGCATTTTGTGTCAGTGCCTCATTCTTCTTCTTCTTTTTCATCTTCATTTTTTGTTAGTTCAAGTCTTTCGGTCGGTTGACATTTTCCTTCAGTATTTCACTAAATAACTGATGAGCTCACACTGGAAACTTTTCCTTTTTCCCTGCCACGAAGTCTGAGCCCACTTTGGAGTGGCCCCGTGATTTATATCACTAACGAGTTCTGCAGGCTCTGCCCAGACTCCCAGGGAAATTTAAGCTTTTCCTTCCCCAGCTAGACTTCCAGTACCTGGAAAAGTAGACTTCAGATCCCCGGTTCAAGAAAAACTGAAGGAGAGTCGAGCTGATTCTGTATTTGAAAATATTGGCTGTACCAGTCCCGGAAAATATTGCTTCATCATCAAGTTACTCTCAAGCGCCAAGATGAGGAGCTTGTCAGTTCTAAATAGACAACAGGGAGCGTTTTGGTCCTAAGAACATTGTAAATCTGGTTTGTTCATCTTAGGTACAGCTAGACCAGGAATTTTTTCCAACATTCCAACCACATATGCCTCAATATATTGAAAAATGTTTTTCCTCATGCACAAATAAAAAGATTCCCTCTACGTATAGCATTGATCACTGTTGTTCTGAGTAGCACTGTTTTTTTTAAATCACTGAATGATAGCTAGCATGCTAGTATTTTTTTAACTCAAGCCTTACATTTGTATTTTGAATAAGGGTCATGGCCTCTTAAGATACTCCTTGACCTTAGGCACATCGTCATCCTCATGTCCACATCTGGCTTCAAAGAAGAAGAGGGAACGATGAACAATGCAGGAGAAGAAAGTGGGAGCTTTTTTTATGAGCCCTTTTTCAGTATTTACACCTTTCATCCAAGTCTGTGGCGAAAACCTTCAACTCAGCCAAACACTTCAACACCATAAATCTTTATAAATCCTTCCTGCATTCTCTGTGTTTCTCTAGATTTCTCCCTGACCCCCTTTTTCTCTGTTTTCCCCTCAGTCAGTCTAGTTTGTCTGGCCAAGGCTTCTCTCCTGTGTGACCCCTCTCTATGGGCCACTGAATGGACACTGAGCCAGAAATGCAGCAGGCTGTGGATTTTATATTATTTTTATGAGCTCAGAAACTGTCTAGGGACTAATATTTATTGTAGCAGTGATAGAGCAATGCATATCAGGGACTGGTCTGTTAACTTAATCTACCTCTTCTGCTATTTTGACAACTGAAAGAAATATAAGCGTAGGGAAAAATCTCATATTTTTGATGATGGACTAATATGGCTGAATTGCAAAGCAGCAACAAACACCACCGGATGTTGGGGAGTTAAACGCATATTTTCACATAATTTCAGGACCCTATTTATCTTCCTGCTGAAATATGTTGCGATAAGATTAATCGCACCCTTAGATGTGACCTTTCAAATAAAGCTGGAGTGTTAGCTCAGGCAAAACAGCTCGTCTGGCTCTGTCCAAAGGGAGAATTCTTGTTGTCACCCAGAGGTCACCAGGCAAGCAGCAGAGACTTTAGGAAGTCTGTGCTGTAGCCAAGAAATAGTTTGACACTTAATCCAGTCCAAACCACAACTTGTGGTTTTACACCTGCGCTTTTGAACAATTTAAACAAACAAGAACTAAAATATAGATGTTGAGCATTGACAGAACCAAGTCATGTTGTGCAAGTGTTTCTCTCCACTTAAGTCTCAATGCTAAGTTAAGTTAACCATATCTTTATATTTAAAGGAAAAATATTAAGTGTGATACAGACATAGAAAGTATGAAATACACTAATGCGGTAAATAATACACTCTACACTAGTCTACCATTAGTCTTAATCCACTTCTAGATCTCGGAAAAAAGGTGAGATGGTGATCCCACCTTTTTGCCACCGGTGACTGATTTCCACAACCAAACTGAAGGAATAAATGAGGCGAGACAGGTTGGACTTTTACACAGCAGACCTGAGTTCCGGAATCAAAGGGGTGGTGACGCAACATAGCATATAGTGTGACGAGTAACTTGCGCATTGAAAATACATTGAGCATAGTGTCGGCTCTCAAAACAACAATGGAGGACGAACAGAGTGCAGCAATGTTTATTTTAGCAGTGCAGATTTTAAGTTGAAGTCAAACTTAAACCACGTTTCTGAGCGACGTCTTTTACAACATGATGATGCTCAGCATCTCTCCAGTTTGACTTCTTTCTGGTTGCACTGATATGCTTGTTTACTGTACATGGCTGTAAATCCCCTGGTGCCTGGGTCGCACATGCAATACGTCATCAAAACGTCACACCTTGGTTGCGGAATGAGAGTTGCTCTTTTTAGATAGCATTCCAGAATCATGATCCCACCTTTATCACGGCTGTTACTACCACCAGAGTCATTACAGAGCCTTGACATAGGTAGGACAAAATTATCCCACCATTTTGTTTACACAAACGTCATTCTGGAATAAAGGTAAAATATTCCCAGAGTAGAAGTGCTGTGTAAAAGGGGCTTACATGTACCATTTTGAAACCTCTAGTCTGAATTTTTGCCATCATTATCGTTTTCGAATCCAGAAAAGACAAAAGACCAGAGCTGAGGAGGTACAAGTACTGATCATTCAAGCTAATGCTAATGCTAAAAGACACTGGTGAAATTCGAAACTTCATCAAAGAATTTGGCTGAAGTTGGAATTTGTAATTTCTCAACCACAACAACATTTTAAAAAGTCAAGAAATATTTTGTAATGTAGTGTAAAACCAAAATTGATCATTTTAAACCTAGGCTTTTGAACAGTTTAAAGAAACAATATATTAAGTATTACTGAGAGCACATAACTTTTAAGAATTGACAGAACCATGTGTGCTTTCCTCATTTTTTAATCTTCATTATAGGCTAAGCTAACTTTGTCTTGAGACTAATCTCATGATATATGTCACACCCTTTCTTATGGCATTTGGCGTGTTATACATATGCATTCTTGTCCTTTCACGTTATTCAGTGGTTGCATGTCAAGTTATGCCAAGATGTCTGGTTCACATTAACCTTAACCCCTAATCACATTGTTGTTTTGATAATTCAATTCACTATGGGCATAGAGAGTAAAATAGATGTGGATCCAACAAATGCCACATCACACAGTGGGTTTTTAGTCATCTGTTTTGAAACCTTCGCATGTTTGCCATTACCATTTTTTTTTACCCAGAAAAGTAGAACTGAGGAAGCACAAGGGGTGATTGTCTAAGCTAATACTAATACTAATACTATGGCATTGGTGAAACAATAAACTGCATCAAAGAATTTGTGCAAAAAAAAAAAATTGCAATTGTCAGTTCTCAACCACAACAACACTTCAGGAAATCTCAGCTCCAGTCAAAAAATAGGAGCACCAATAGAGGTTTCTGTCTCAAAAAAAAAGAAAATATAGTAATTTAATAAACACAAGCTCCAGGAGTCCAAATTTGCAGGCAAGCTTTCTGTTAGCTATAAAATATCAGATTTATTACAGGGTCCCGACAAATTAGACCAGCATGACTAAAGACAAAAAAATAAAGACTTCCTAAATAAGTTTAAACGAGTTTAGTTAGAGCTTGACTCTTGTGGCCATCGGTGGTATTACACTTTAAGATATGTGGCTTCAATTATTGCCCTTTCATTTTTTTTGTCAAACTAAGCTTCAAATGTTGAATTTTTGTGGTTTTGTGTCATCATAAAATGCTTATTTTTTATGTTTCCTATGTGGTAGGATAGTCTAATGGAAGTAAACATCAGCATAATCCACACAGATAGGCCATGTTATAATTTAATGAAATGCTACGGAGAGCCAAGAAGAACTACTCTGCCTCAAACACTGGAAATAGTTAACACATGTTTTTTTTTTGCACACACTAATGCCCCTCCCCATCAATACCCCAACAATGGTTTGACCCCCTGCTTCTGTATGTTCCCCGTAATTTGCCAACATGCGATAAGTTGAGACAGCTGAGTTTTCCTCTTTAAAAGGGCCCATTAAAGAAAGCCAGCAGCAATGTGAGCATACAAATGAAGCAGTAAAGGCCATTTTCATCATATTAGCTCTCCAACATCCTGCTTGAAGTAAACAAGAATTTTAATTAGCATTTGCTTGGTTACAAACATGAACCACTGAACAGGGTCATGTGAATCATAGAGGATCAAAATAAGAGGGAAGAATGTTGCTTGCATCCATATGCAAAGTTGTACAGTTTTCCATGATGGATGTGATGTTTCTTATACTATATTTAAACATGTTATTTCCAAAATAACATGTCAACGCAGAAGATTTCAAACAATTACTGGTTTGAAATAGCTTTAAACGGTTCTGGTAATGAAAATCTGACATGCCATGTAAATCACGCACAATATGTCTCCGAGATATTGTGCTGTTCTGTTTACATGAAAGCGTCAATTTACTGATGGCACTTATTCCTTTTCCTTTACAGTACACTAACTATGACTATGGTGAGTTCTATGACTACAGTGAAGGAGAGTTAACCACTGACACTCCCCCAACTGAAGCAGCCAAGACTGTTGAGGTAACATATCCACTAACAAACTGCTGGTGTAAATGAAAATGGATGGGGGAAAAAAAACCAAAACCTTTAAGCATTTAATTCTGTGGTTAAAGTCTTTAATTCTTGTTTCTGACTCTTAAATTTCAATTTTCAACCTTATTCCTTGTGAATTTATTTTTATTCTTTTGGGTTAGCAGGGATGACATGTTTTTGCTAATGCTAAGCTAACTTAGCATTGTGCTAATTCTTTGGCATTGCTAGCTCTTGACAAAATGATTACTGTAGTAATGTGTCCTGTTAAATAGTCTGTACTTAAATAGCTCTTTTCTACATATTAATGGTACTCAAAGCGCTTTACAATACAAGCTTTACATTCACCCATTCCCACACACACACTCATACACCAGTGGGCTGTCACAATGCCAGGCACTACCAGGCCTCACTGGGAGCAATTTAGGGTTCATTATCTTGCCCAAGGACACTTTGACATGGATTCAAACTGCTGACCCTTCGATCATTGGACAACCCACTTCTACCAACAGCCACCTGTCACCACCCAAACTGTTTTGTTTAGCAACACAGTATGGGTAAATGAAACCCACAGTTGGATTAACTTTTACATCAGTACCATTAAGCTTCCACATTTTGAGATGTTTTCTTTTTTTTTTACCTCCTCTACAAAACTTTTATCTAGCAGTTGTTATGAAGAGTTTGCATCACAACTTATCTGTGTTACGTGCAACAACATTTAGTGTTATCACTCTTATTTAGCTATTTGTTAGAAACAGCCTGAAGTAAAGGTGCAGTTCCTGACTCCAATGTTCATAGACCTAAAGGAAGTTTGTGTTGGGGTCTGTCTTTTGCTGAGAGCTGGTTATATATTGACATTAGAGAATGGTAGCCAGTGTTACACAATGTTATTGTCATGTCGTAACAGGAGGAACAACTTGTCATCTGTATCAAAACCGTGAGTTAGCATCTGAAACAGCTGTTAGCTACAAACAGTTTTAGCTAACATTAAACAAACCACCCAGCACAGCAGAGACTACAATACAAACACAGGAAAGCATACAATTAAGCAATATTCAACTTTTAAAGTATTGTCTTACAAATTTTATGCCACAGAACAAAATTTTAAGTATCTGTTTTTAAGAATTATTTCTGTAACATGGAGTATATAATGTATAGGAGGTGTGTTTCTCTTGTTATGTTGTAATCTGTAATACTTTACTATTTTTTATTTATTTTAAAATTTTGTTTATTTGCTGTTTCCTCTCGATTTTAGACAAATGTGGGTGGTGACTACTACACTGGTGAGTATGACTACACCACGGTGGATGGAAGTCAGCCTGAAACCCCCACTGAGAATGGAGGACAAGGCCAGGTAACATAACAACCTTATTAACCTCAAATATGTATATATTTTTTTCATTAGATCTAAACTTGTTCTGTCACCAGAAGTGCGTTCAGTATTAACCCTTTTAGTGGCAAAGTTGAAATATTGTGACAAGCAACTTAATATCAAAATTGAATATTAAAAATAAATAAATGAATAAAAACTGGTGCCTAAAGGGATAATAAAGTAAAAAAAAAAAACAAAAAAAAACTATTATGCCTGAAATCCATACTAAACACACATGGGTTTTAAGAATTTCAACTGTGTCATTTCCAGTTAAATAATAACCACAATAATGCGAAACACTATACTTTCAAATTATTCGAAACACATGCTAACAGATTTATAGAATTGTTTGGTTTGCAACCATTCGGTCTTTTAATTTAGACATTTCCGATTTCATTAGTATAATAAAATTACGAAAATTCGGACCACAGGGTTGTTTTAAAATTGCCTAATGGGGTTTTCTCTGTGCGTTAATGACTTGATAAACAGATTCGTCCTCCTAAATTTATGGTTTACATGAAAATCCAATATAACTGTTTTACATTTAAAACAATCAAGCATAAACAAAAAAAACCACAAAACATATTGTCTTCTTCTTTGGAGGCTGAAACCCAGTACGGTCTCCCAAAGATCAAACTATTTTTCTTCCTCCTTGATTTCCACGAGAAAGTGCCTCCATCAAAAAGAGTCTGGATAAAGGCAGGAAAACTTTTGCCATTTAATGAACCATAACCGATGGAAAATCAGTGGACAGACGCATCCCTGCTGTTCCTGCCATATCCTGAATTTGGCAGATCCTGTCGTAATTTGTGCTAAACCATCACATAAAACACAGCATAATGAGGAACATTTGGGGGTTAAACTAAAACAATACTGCTGTTTGCTCCGTCAGCCAAATGTCTACCGATCGTATTGTGATGTACCTTGAGGTGGATAACGCAGCCTCAGTCAGCTTGAGACATTACATTCATTAAAAGAGACAGACCAGAGGGTTAACCGCGGAAACTAAACATATGCAGCCCCATATTGGATCACTTGTCTGATTACCGAGGACCGAGATGCACAAGACAAGTATTTAGACAATGTCAAAGGGTCATTCTGCCTGTGGACTTAACACAATAACAAGATACTGTTGGTGGAAGTTTTCGGCAGTAATGTTATACTACTATGCAATGTAAAGGCTTTATTGTTTACATTTGCCTCCTTTTATCAAGGCTGGTACCAAGGGTTGGTTCCAAGTACAAACTCATTAAGTCTCACATAATTATAGCTTTGGTGTTTTATATTAGGTACCCAGTTGTGAGAAAGCTCATTATAAAGTGGTTGGAAAATCTAGAAGTTGACTGATGGCTTAAAAGTTGAAGGTTTAAGCCAAATGCATCTCAAATAGGTTTCCTGATTTACTCCCTAAGAACATGGAAGAACTTCTCTTACATCTTCGGATTTAACATACTGTTAATCTATCCTGGTAGTTTAAGATACCATGATATGACAAGCTATTTTTGTGAGTTGGTGGAGCTCTAAGTTTTTTTTTTTTTATGTTTTTTTTAGCAGACCATTTTAACTCACAAAAACAGTACTTGTAAAAATGTCTGTGGATATGGTGCATTTGACTATGATGCTTCTCAACAAGCTAAGCAACACCTGATTTGCAAGGTGCTGCTTGTAAATCACCATGCAACTGGATATTATGTGGCCTCAGTGCCTCCTCAAATTTTGCGTTAACACAGACAAGCCATGGTATCCCAGCCTTTGAGACACACAATTCTACAGCCTATAAAAATCATGCTTTCATTTCCATTTCTTCTCAAGTGGGAGTTCTTGAGAAAATGTTTGTGTTAAGATTTGTAGTTTATTTGACCTTAATATGTAATATCATGGCAGAGTGCCAACGTGTGAGGTTCAGGCTTTAATTTTACAGCATGAACGTATTTTAACATTGTGTTTATATGTAACATGGCTTGGCAAACACATTAAAACCTCAATGTGATTTACTGTTAAAATTAATAATGGTGCTTTGTTAACCAAACATATGTGGAGTTTCCCATATGTTGAGTTTTGGATGCTATGCACAACTAAATTGAAAAATTCCATTGGGATTTTTAATTTAGTTGACATTCAATCATTTTGGCTGGCGTTATATTAAATGCTAAATACTTATGTTACAATACATGTGAAAGTTGATTTTCACATGGTTGCATTTCACTAACCAAACCTCCATGTTCCTCCCATTCTTAACACCCTGTGCCGCCTCTTTATGACGCCTGGATTGATCCCAGACCTACGAAGAAGAAATAGTGGATGATTACATCACGGGTGTGGAACAGGTCGGGGCAGACCCCACTGTTGCTGTGGAAACTGCTGCCCCAGTGGACCCTAAAGAGAACGTGGATCCTGCCACTGATGTCTATGAGTTTAAGGAATATGACTTGAAGAATTATGACAACAAAGAGTTTGTAGAAAAGGCGTACGATTACGGCACTTATGACGATTATGGCACCACTGATGGAAAGCCTACATCTGCAACTTACGAGGAAGAGTTTGGACCTGGTGTTCCAGCGGAGACAGACATCAGAGAGAGCAGCGTAAGTGGATGTGTGGTGGGGAGTAACATCAGGAGGGGGATGTTATTGAGGTTGTGGTCAGGAATGTGGAAAGATGGGGAAGATGCTGGTGGCATTTGTTTGATGGTGTTTGCGGTGCCTTTTTGTTTGTTGTTTCGAATGGTATCGGGTTATAGCTGGGAGCATTCTGCACACACATGAGCCAAACACAACGGTGAGCACCAACACACACCTTCTCTACGCAAGGCTCCTGCAGATAAACAGATGTCAAGCCAGCTGTCAGCGTAGACACACCCTCCATAACCTCATGACCTGAGTGACCTTTGCTGTTTATTAAAGACAGGCTCCTCTTGAGTTATCCCTCCAATGATCTGTGTCACAAACCTAATAAAACTACCTCTTGGATTTTTTTTTTTTTTTCATCAAATCACTTTAGACCGTTGCTAAAACCAGCCTGCTGAGGCTGTGCCTGTCATGGCAAGAATCCAAGTCCCCTCCTTGCCTCAAGATCCTGATACTCAGAGGCAGGAAGTGACATGGCCCCCGTATGGATGTTGGCTTGAGATCTGTCTGCTTTGGGTTAATCTCTACCACTGTATTAGTATTCTGTATTCTACAATTTTAGGACACTAAAGCCTTCTTCATGACTTTCCCAAAATAGAGTTTCCTCTTCAGGCTGAGCTGTACAGTTTAGCGGTTTGTGAACACACTGCTGTAGGTGGTTGGTGAATTCTTCTCATATGAAGTCATTGTATGGATAGTGTCAGGTAACGACCCCTGCATTTGTGCACAGTTGGGGTCTTTTTTTTTTTTCCAGTCACTGGCTTAATAAATAGGAGTCAGACCAAAGTTTAAATTATAGCTTTTTGTAGAATTATTCTTGAGGTTTGTTTTTCCAACAGGCAGAAAAAAATCATCTTTTTGCTTCATAGGCTACCTTAATCCTTTTATACACAGAAGACTAGTCAGCACTTTTAAAACCTTTTCTAGCTTTTTACTTATTATTTTCAGTAATCTGAATGAAAAGTCTTGAGGAGTAACACCCATTAGGGCACGGAATATGATGTTTGTTGGAACCACTCTTCTATGAAACTAGAGATGCTGAACTTTAAAGATAACTTAACCTGTTTTTTTCAAATGTCTGTAGGTTGGTGGAAGTTACCTGGGAGAAAAAGGAGAGAAGGGTGAACCTGCTGTCATTGAGCCAGTAAGTAAAATGTTAATGTCTGCACCTAAATTCCAGATAAACCAAACTCTACAGTCAAAAACAAATGGGACATGACCTGTCTGCAAGCCAATCCTCAGCTAACCCTTGATAAGTTAGCTGCTAGCAGTCTAAAATTAGCTACCTGGATATCTCAAAACGGGTTTAGGCTTAGGATCTTTCTGGTTATCCATCATCTGCTAGCTCAGTGGTTTTCAAAATGGGGGTCACCAGGGGACGCTAGAGGGACCTCAGAAACTAGGAGGAATTTTTTATTTTTTTTTAAATGCAAAACAAAACAACATAAAACAAATAGATGCTAAGTGACAAGGATTAGAATATACAGTGTGGAAACCTTATATTTAATAATACTCCTATGCTAAACAAATTCAATAATTTTTGTACAGTGAATAAAAGTAAGAAAACACATTCTAAAAGTCAATATTTCTTGACATATTTTTCAGTATTGTTGGTGGGTTTGCAAAGGGGGGCCTTGGCCTGGAAACGTTCGGGAACCCCTGTGCTAGCTAAAACTTGAAAAATGCAAATATTAACTTAGTGGCATGAGCTGACAATTGAGCTCGTAAGTAAAATATTGATATTAGTATCTATCTATCTATGCATCCATCCATCTATTGCTACCTGTTAACGTTAGCCTAACGTTAGCCTAACGTTAGCTTTCTGTCTAGCTGAAGTTAGTTAATGCAACCAAAAGAGTAGCAAACTAGTGCTCAAAAGACACTTTAGAGTTTAATGCAATAATTTACAATAGCTGAAAAAGGTCCTAAACCATATTTTCTCACTTTTTGTCAGAAACAAACTTCATGCTGTAACGTTTTAATGCATTCTACAGAGTAGCTAGCTCTCATTTCTTTTTCAGCCCAAGTGATTTTTTTGGTTTTGTTTATTTATTTTCTCAAGTGTTAAGAGTTTCTTCACTACTGATGATATGTATCTTTCATCTCTGGCCTAATTACTACAGAGAAAACAACCACTGTCTACACAAAATACCACAGTACATATGTTCTTTCGAGAACCATCCTATACAATTTACCACTAGGCCAAACACTGACTGAAATAGCAGCTGCAGTTAAAGTCTCCCCTCCCATACCATCTTTACCACCACGGCTTCTAATCCAAATCTTTGACCACACACACGCACACATTATAGAAAACGGCATCAGTATTGTTAGCCTCTTTAGTTTGTAGCAGCAAGTAAACTAAACCCCAAACCCAAATCACTGACTGGCTCTCATTCTTCTTGCCTGTGGATTTATAGGCTGCCCTATAATGCTACTGTATCCTCTTTTTACTTTTCCAGGGGATGCTTATAGAAGGACCCCAAGGAGCCCACGGCCAAGCAGTGAGTATCACGTTCTCCCACACTCCTGTCTGCCTTTCACAGATGGAGAACAGCTAAAGAGGGAAAAAATGTCTTTATGGAAAGAGCGTCAGCCCTGATCGCCAGTGAAGCTTGAGCTGGGAGAGACAGTGAAAGTGTGCATGTGTGCACGCGAGTGTGTACATAAGAGTCTGTGTATGCGGGAGTGCAGGAAATAGGGGAAAAGGGGGGTGGGGGGCTATATTATTTTGAGGCTTATTTCTTTTTGAACCCATGTCTGTGCTTCTGTCTGTGTTGGCCTATGCATGTGAAGTGCTGGATAGACTGAATGTGGTGGGAACGCTGGTTAGCAGTGGTACTTTAGGATATTATATGCTAAGTATATGTGTGTCTCTGTGTGTGTGTGTGTGTGTGGTTTCAGGGTCTTCCTGGTACCCCAGGATTGCAGGGTCCCCCAGGTCCCCCAGGAGATCATGGTGAGAGGGTAAGTAAAGGCTGAGAGATGATTACAGCTGTTTCTGGGAAGCTCTGTTACCTGTTCTTTGCTCATCGTGAACCTTGAATTTTATCGTCGTACCTCTAAGAGACAATTACAAAAACATAAGCACACCAATAACCAAGCATCAATCATCAAACATTCCACATATGTTACCAAAAAAACCCCAATTTATCACATATTTTCCATCATAATTGAAACAAATATAATGAAATACCAACTTTACCCACAGCCATTTATCTTACTTTTGGAATTATGAGAGACAGCGCACATATATTTAAACACGCCTGCTGTCTTCTCTTTTATTGGAAAGCTACAAAGTACACTCTCAATGCCATGGAATGAATAATAAAATTGGGCACAGCTTGCTACGGCAGCACTAAGGGGGATTAGTAAGGAGTAGCGCAGACAAATGAGATATGCCCATAAATTGTCAATATACCAACAATGAAAAGTTGTGAGTCACAGCTGCGATGGTATGAAGCTAAAGTTTAAAGCAGCTTGTTGTTGAATGTGTTGATGGCTAAACTTTCTCAAACCTATTTTCCCAGAGCTGTGGGATCCTACTCATTTATTTGATAGATTGGATGACGCAGAATACGTGCCTGTCCTTTCCAGAAAGATGAATCTCAGCTTGTTTTCCCAAAAGTAGAACCTTTTCCCTCCTCGTCCACCCCCACCCTTCTTTCATCGCCTGTTTAGCACATCAGTTCTGTGTCTGGATTTTAACCCTTAAATCCCCACCGCCCCGAAAGAGTAAAATACAATAACCAGAGTTTGCTTTTCCAGTATAACCAGCAAACCTCTCCAGTACAAAAGGCTTATTGTTCCACTCGGGCCAGTGTCATCACTAAATATTTGGTTGATGCAACGTCTCTGCCCCTACTTTTTCATTTCCTCCCATGAGAAAAAGTCCTGGTGCTGATTGACAGGCATATTAAAAGCGACTGGGTTGTGTAGTTTTGCGGTTTTCCTTTACGCAGTATCGGACCGGACTCGACGTTTGATCGCTTCTTCTCTCCTTCTGATCTCAGTCTCTCTCTCTCTTTCTGCCTTGCTCTGAGACTCCTCTTTCCCCAATCATGTAGGCCTGTCATTAACACTAGATGCCGCTACTATAACAGCAGTGGATGGAGAGTATTTACCACCTTTGGGAAAAGACAGATGGGAACACATGGCATCTATTTGAGCCGGCAGCCTGGAATTGTTGCACGTGACGAGACTGTTGAAGACACTCTGCCTTCTGTTAGTGGAGCTTAGGCTTGATCTTGATTATTTGGATTTGTTTTTGTCTTTATTTAATCAAAATCTAGTCTCTATTTTAATTAAAATGTATGAGCAGCCATATTTATACACATTTAGTCAGTCTGTCAGTAAGAAAAACATACTATGAATTTTTTAGAACCCAGATATCAATCACAGGAAGTACTCAGATGGAATTAACTCTACCATTGCTGATTCATTTAGTATTACCCTCCCACTTAACTACAACCTTCAGTCTCGCCTTCCTCCTTTTACCTTCCTTTCTTCTTGTGCGTAGTGCCACCCAAGTGGTGTGTGATTTTATATAAGAAAATGTTTTTAAAAAATCGAAAGAAGTCAAACAATCCAGAGAAAAAGAGTGATTTAAGCCAAGTCTACATGCTGGCACAGTGTAGACAAATTGTGGATAATTGCAAAACTAGAACCAAGAAAAAAGAAGTAGGTTTTTGGCAATGTATTTGAAAGTCAAATAAGTGATACTGACGTGAACTACAGGAAGAGTGAAGGGGATTAGCATGCACAAAGAGCCCTGCACATTAAAGTACATGGTACTTGACTCAACCACTCACTTATCTGATATGTCCATGTCCTGTCACCTTTAATGACCCTCTGTCTTTAAAGCCGTAAAACACTAAGTCATGCTTTCATTTTAAAGCTTCTTATTTAATGTGGAAAGTTTTACATCTCGTACAAAAGGTCTGACAGGAAATCTAATATTCACCCGTTCAAGAATGCAATGAAACTTGCCTTTGGAAAACTACAAAGACTGAAATCAGAAGGCTGTCTGAGGGTTTAAGGCCATCTGCAGTGTTTTAAACCTTCTTTTTTTCATTTAAAATATATGGACACAGTTCCATTTTTCTGTTTCTTCTTTTGTGTTACTAATGCAATTTGTTTTGTTTTTGTATGTGACCTTTGAATGATCATGGGATAAATATTTTGAAAGGGGAAAAAAAACTGTAAAGCACGACCGGGACAGGCATATTATCATTGTTTTAAAAACACTATGCTGAATTTAACATGGTAACATTCTAAGTTTAGTTTACCTTAAAGGACATCTGACTGCATGTTCAGGTACGCTGTATGGACGAGGATGCAAAATACAGCTGTTGGCTGACAAAACACAGCTTCAAACTGACAACCAACAGCTGAACCTGACAAACAGCAGCTGGAGCTCATGTTAATGTTCAGATGGACCAAGTTAAGCGTAGATGGGTGAAAGTAAAGTCAAGTTTGACACCGTTGAGATAAGCCTGATACGTAGAAAATATCAACGTTTATGTAGTAATGCACAGCGGGTGCCATTAGCCAGATGATTTCAGAATGTATTTCAGAAAAAGGTATGTATTTTCATAACTCAGGATTTATGTTTTTTTTTAAGTCATGGGTAAGATAAGATAAGATAAGATAAGATAAGATAAGATAAGATAAGATAAGATAAGATAAGATAAGATAAGA
>JAPTGZ010000010.1:32454970-32470226 GCA_029814645.1 Fowleria isostigma | reverse complement strand
ACCATGACACACTAAGGCGAGACCAAGACCAAGACCATGACACACTAAGGCGAAACTAAGACCAAGACATGACCAAGGCCAAGACCATGACACACTAAGGCGAGACCAAGACCAAGACATGACCAAGACCAAGACCATGACACAGTAAGATGAAACCAAGACCAAGACACAACCAAGACCAAGACCATGACACACTAAGATGAGACCAAGACCATGACACACTAAGGCGAGACCAAGACCAAGACCATGACACACTAAGGCGAAACTAAGACCAAGACATGACCAAGACCAAGACCATGACACACTAAGACGAGACCAAGACCAAGACACGACCAAGACCAAGACCATGACACAGTAAGATGAAACCAAGACCAAAAACAGACTAGATTTAGAATCAATATGACATGGTTATTCATATCAATTGCAGAGCCAAAGGCATTACTGTAAAGTGTCATGACTAGTTAAATCAAATTTATGTCTTTTCTATTACATTGTCCTTATGCCTTGAAGAGGGCATGTAATAATGATACTGTTCTGTGATTAGGGCAAAACAATATTGGCAAAACTATGTGTGATATGGATGTACAGCATTATGATAATGATAATATTGTGATATTTCTTATTCACCTAAAGAAACACTTATTTCATCTCCTAAGAATAATGTTCCGTAACAATGTTAAAATGAGCCAGTTGTTTGTATGCTGACTCAATTATTTAGAATTTAAGACAAAATACTGTCCAAGAACCTGGTGATGCTGTTACCATAGAGCTTCAGACACAAACATAGTCAAATATTTGGTAATTTTATTCATATATAACAATGTATAAATGACAGGGATGTATTTCATGACAACCTAAGTGCCAGTGTACATGGAAGAGCCTTAACTCTTTAAATATAAGTGTTCAGACCTTGGCCAAAGGTGTATTCTGAAAATATTCACATCTTTTCTACAGTAATATCATGTAAACTTGCATTCAATCAGCAGCAGAACTATTACTTCATTTTTTTTTTTGCCAGAAAAACTAGCATGTTAGAGAAAGCATGTAGAGAAAACCACTCTGGTTCCCATGGTGTGGAAAACAGAAAACTAATGAAAAAAGAAGAAAATAAATTATCATACGTCATTGTGATATGAATATTGCGCACTCCGTTATTGCAAAATTGATATTTTTTTAATATATTGTGCAGCCCTATCTGTGATGATGTGGTTTTTGTACAAATCCCATTGAGACCGCTATGTCTGAGACCAAGACAAGATCAAATAAGTTGAGTCAATGACAAGAGTGATATCACAGAATCCCTAATTCTGATCTAAATTTGCAGCGAAACATGATATTTTACAGTGCACACTCTGATAATAGTTGATGGTGTTGCATTAAAATACTCTGCAACTGCTTATGATGCATAACTTTATGTTCTTTAAGCTTTAACTCGAGTGCTGTGGAGCATATTGAATGTAATATAGAATAGGAAAAAGCTTCCACAAATCATGTTTATCAGCGTCTCCCAGCAGGACGTTCAGTTAAGGCGTTGGAAAGCCCAGTGAGGAGAAACAGGAATTTCAGCGCTCTGGTTATTCATCAAGTCTGGGAAACAATATTTATTGTTGAAGAGAAAATTCACAGGAGAGCAGTAAGTGGAGGAATATCTTTCAGCAGATGAAGTACTTTGTTCTTCAAAAGCCTGGACTGTTTATAAGTCGGTGGAATTGGTTGTTTGTAGAGATTCTGGGGGCAGAATGAGGCAGAAGTATGGATGACCCGGAGTGGAATAGAAATAAGAAAAACAAGTTGTGTGCAGCATTTTCATTTTTACATGTCTATGTGTGTGCACTGGAAAAACAGCAGTAGGAAACCAAATATTGTCAAATATACTCAAACTCTACTGTATTCAAGTAAAACACGCTGCCATTGGGGTATAAGCAAATTGTGCTTGGCTGGATTTCTAAACACTGGGATAAATATCAAACCACTGAAAGACCACGAGGAACCCAGTGGGGAAAAGCACAAAATTCAACCAAGTTATTTAAGACAGACTTAATATTCTGAAAAGTCATGCAAGTGTTTTCACTGCTTTCACTGTGACCAGGAAAGCAATCTGTTTCCTCTGCTGGAATGTTATGCAAGTGGTTTGGCTTATGATTGGTTAAATATAGTTCATCAGCAGAAGTGTCAAGTAACAAAGTACAAATACTTTGTTACTTTACTTTAGAAATTTTGGTTATCTATACTTTATTGGAATAATTATTTTTAGGGGTGAGTATTGGCAAGAACCTCACGATACGATATGCATTATGATACTTGGATCATGATACAATAGTATCATGATATATCGTGATATCACAATATTGGGATATATTGCAATATTCTAAACAGTTAACTCAGAAAAAATAGAGATGATGTAAATGTAAATTACACAAAACTTCACAAAATCGAAAGGACAAATGAAGTAAAAACTATGTGATTGAAAACAACTTTTCCATTTTATTGTTTTTTAAATAATTAGTCAAATGCAGTGTTACATACAATACATACACTTAACATAAAGTGCATTAAACATAAAATGCATCAAGTTTGTCACTTACACTACTGTGAATTAAACTAATGTTGCAAAGAAATTACTATTTTTGTTTTCCCAAAAAATTGATATTAAGGGTTGAAATATCAATATTATATTGGAGGTCTAAGTATCACGATATATTGCTGTATCAGCATTTTTTCACGTCTCTAGTACACATACAGTGCTCTGCATAAATGAGTACACCCCAACAGATTTGTCACAAAACCTTCAGTTTTCTTTGAGAATCAACATTTTCTATGGGACACTATACAACAAATCATGTCCTCAGATAAGAACATTTTTTGATAAAACTCAGTTTTGTCCAAATATTTTGAAACTGGTTATGTTCATTGACATATTGATTAAAATCTGACTTTTCAAAGGGGATGTACTCATTTATGCAGACTACTGTATATGGTTCTGCAATACATTTGCACTGGACTCAAATATGTTCATTTTCAATGGGCATATACGCGGCTGAAAAAGGTAGACTAGTGCATCCCAAATTTTTAAAAATTTATATGACATTACAGGCTTTATGGCCTTAAGAAATATGTGTCTTAGGGAAGTTGGTAGTGCACTATAGGCCCCTGTGGTTCCGCCTAAACTTTTGTACTTCAGCATATTTTCTCCTTACATTTACTTTTACACTTCAAGTAGTTTTGAAGCCAGTATTTTTCCATTTTTACTTGAGTAAAAAACTTGACTTGATACTTCAACTTTTGAACCCTGGTATCTATACTTCTACTAGAGAAATGAATGTGAATACTGTAGACACCTCTGGTCATCAGTCTTTAATACTGTATCTCCAGAGAGAGCAGGTTATGGTTCACCATGTTCACTGCCATGTTTCTGCAGTTGCTCAGAATTCTTCTTCTTTCTTTTTTGTGCTATGAGATTTGCAGCATAAAGATGAATTACTGTCACATTCTATATTTGAGTGTGGATCAGAGTTGATATGCCTTTAACTAAACAACTCAGAACAAGAATAAAACTGGTTCTAACAAGGGATTTTGGCAGTTTTAACAGACATCATACATCAGGCTGAGGCAAGGGCAGAACTTCACCGTTATATTTCCCTAATTATAACACACTGAAACTTTAACACAAAGGTAGAAGTGCTTAAAATGACATTATAGTACTGTTGAAAAGGAGTTCAACAGAATTATGTTTCTTTTAACCCCGTAACCCCTGAGGCATTATTTCAATAAAGTGGGTGACTGTTTCAGTGTCATAAAAGCTGCTGTGAGTTAGTGTTTGTGTTCCTTTTTTTCCTGTGGCTTTGCTTTACTGTGTGTTTTAGGGTCAAAACGGTGGAACAACAGAAAAATACAAAGACAGGGATTTAAGTTTGACAGGTTTTTACTAAATAAGGCTCAGAATGTACATCAATAAGAGATTTATGTTGAACATGAACTGTGAACTGGAACACACTGAACAACGACAAGTATTTGAACTTGAGCCCAGCGTTTTTTTTGGTTTTTTTTGTTTCTGTTGTTTTTCCTGAATCAGTCCAGCTGCTGTTTGGCACCTAGTTGAACTACAAAAAAACAGTTACACGGTCAAAACTCGGTAAAAGCACAGTAAAAAAAAATCAAAGGAAAATCACTACACTACTAAAAATGACACTAAAAACAAAAAAACGACAAGGAAAACAGTTTGAATCCCCCATGCTAAACAAATTGTCTGTTCTCATAGTGAGTCGGTCTCACTCCCTGTTCCGTGTTTTGTCCCCCATTTCACAGGCAGTGGTGGCGGGGGGTGTACTAAGCATGCTCAGATGTCTATGGAAAGCACAAGGTCTATTCTATCAGCATGTTTTAAAATTTTCCTGATGGAACAAATGGTTGAATATTTATGATTATTTAAAACAAATCATATATTCAGAACGAGCACCACAGACACATCAGGGGTTAAACGGTTAAAGAACACAACTCTTTTCCTAGAAACGAGCTTTGCTTACTTTGTTGAAGTGTCTTTTTCTGCTGTGGAAACAGTACTGCAAAAAGCACCGCAGGCTTTTCCAAAGGTTTTCAGAGGGCTTAGGTGCTGTCTGGGTCCCAGTTTTTTCCCCTATGTTCCCTGAGGGTACCAAATCCAATCATTGGATCTAGAAAAAAAAAGTTTGTTTTTTTAGGGTGGTGGCCCAAAATGGCACAGGTGTTCCTGGGAATGGTAGAAAAAATATTTTTTACAACTGCTATGTCTGTGCTCCCGCATGCAGACGATCAGGCCAAAGGAAGGGTGGCAGGTGTACAGCTCAGCACAGGATGCAGACGGGCGTTGTATCTGCACAGTGGTGGCACCCGAACAGAATCTGTGCTCCAGAGATGCCAAAGGCAGACAGCTCCGCCAGCTCCTGGAGAAGGTATATGCGCATGCACCTCGCCAACACACAAATCTGTTTACATCACAGCACACACATTCACTCTGGCACATGCACATTCACTGTAAGCAACTGACAGTTTTTCACGGGCACACCTGAATGCATGAAGACATATCATATTGATTTCTATCGTTATTCACGCTCCTTTGTTGCCCTAATCCTCAGAGAGATTGCACCAGCCAGGTCCATAACCCTCTTTTCCACTTCTGCATATATTACATGGATGACAACGGCTGAATGGCTGCTTGTGAAGATGAGAACGCTCTCCATCTCACCTTAACACACCTGGAGTGGCCCTTTTTTCGCAACAAACCAAGACTAATTGCTAAGGGTTGGAATATTATCAAGCTTAAGTGTTTATGTAGAAATGTTATCTGACAGCCTGAGTGTGGATTATCCCGTGGAGTATTCTGAGATAATCGCCATTCTAAAATTTCTTTACCATTTACCACTGGGTTTCTGTTTCTTTTTCTTTTTTTAAACAGAACATTTTCAATTGATCCCCACAGTCATGAAATTGCCTCAGTTGAAATTATGAATTGAAGTAGAAACAGCACATTTATTTCCGATTGTTATTTTGTTTCTCGGTGACAGCGATGATTTAATGCAGTACCTCCAAACAACACAAAAACAGCACATACAGCTGGCATTCTTCAATTAATGTACCATATAAGGCAACATGGCTCTACCCTACATTTATTGTGGGATGCCAAAGGGTGTTCTCTGTCATTCACTGGGCCTCTGACACTAATGTACTAAGCTGCCTCGGGGCTTCAGAGAGGCCATTTCAGGATCCGTCAGCCAGAGCCAGAAAAGTATGCAGAATACAATGTGTGAGTGTTGTGCCACTTTGCTAGTGATGTGCTCCAGTAATGCTCCTTGGTTACAATTAGAGCCAAAGAGGGAGGAAAGAAAGGGCCATATCTTTTCTTGGTCCTCTGCCCCACAAACCTACTGAGCTGTTGTAAACCCAGAGAGTCACTGGAAGGGTTCATTTAGTAGTTGGTCTGTCTTGTCTTGTTGATGTAGTGAAATATGTTGTCAAACCCTGCATGTTTTTCATGTCTCAAAAGTGAGTATGTTTTTGTGAGTGATACTTGATAAAGCAGGGGTGTCAAACATATGGCCCGTGGGCAAAAAACTGGCCCACCAAAGTATCCAGCCTGTCCTATGGGATGAATTTGTGAAATCCAAAAATTACACTGAAGATAATTCAAGGGTGTCAAAATTATCTTAGTTCAGGGGTCACATACAGACTAATCTGATATCAAGTGGACCAGACTAGTAAAATACTGTCATAATAACTAATGACATTTGAACAGTATTATGCAGTTGTTAAATGTTGTAGATCCACTCTGACCCGTGTCGGCCCCTGCCCCAACTCCAACCCTGTTCCCGTGTGCGCTGTGTCAAGTCATAAGTGTCAGTCTGAATTTGTGCTTTTACGCTGAGGGTTTTTGTCAACATTCTCGGCGTCCCATCTACTGGGCTTAAATGCCATTTTTTTGGATGAAGTTTAATACTGTCCTTTTTTGGGCCTTCAGTTCAATACAGCCATGTACCAAATGAATACATGTAGCCTGTGTGATGAACACAAACACTTGGGAAACAGGGCAGCCACGCAGGGTTTTGCAGCGGTGAATTCTCAGCATGAGAATGTTTGAAGCATGTTAGCTTTCATTTTCTGTTTTCTGTACATTGAGGCTTTGTGGTACAAGAGTCCTGGATCCTTTATAGTAAAAAGGATTTTATTTTTTAACTCAAGCTGGTAAAACTCAGTGGACTTGTTCCTCTACTCCCTCACCATGTCTCTGTTATGGCGTGAATTCACAACACGTTCACCTCAGGGAATACTGTGAGGCGTTCAAGAACTCTCAGTAAATTACAGTGTTTATCATGAACGAACATTGAACATTCAAAAATACATAACATGTGGTGTGTTAATGCAAATGACTGAACAATGTTTTGTAGAAATGTTCTGTCACAGAGCGCCACCCTGACTCCTACACCTCCACCATTGGCCTTCTTCACTGTACCAAAAATGAACTGGACCAAAGACCCCTGTGCCGAAAACATAGCGAACCAAAATTTTTCTGTACCATTACACCCCTAATGAACATGTGTAAATGATAAGCTGAGGTAGAATATTGTTAAGATTGTACTTATTTTTCTTGAGAAATGTCAAGTTTTCAAGTTGTTTAAATTTTTTAAAGGATATCTTATAGATGTAGAGGAGAAATGATGAGCACTTCTTAAAAAAATACAATTGTTGGAACAAGAATTTCCGATTTTTTTTTTTTGCCCATATTTGACCTGTATCTGATCTGTTAAAGACAGTTTGAACAGTACAAATCTGTTTTTTTGTCAAATCTGATGCAGGCCTCTTTCATATATGGTCCGAAATCTGATACGTATCTTAGGCCTCATGTATAAAGACTTGCGTGGATCTGATACTGAAACCCGCCGTTCGCTCTGATCCAGAATTCGCTACATGGTCAAATAAATCCAGATGAATAAACCTGTGTGAGCGTCAGAATCAAAGCACGTTTACTTTATACATCCCAAGCAGTGTGGAATTGACCGCATATATTGGAGTACCACACTCCTCCTGCTCCATGCCCAAATTTTAATATGCAAATGAATATAGACAGCATCTGCAGGTGGGGTTCCCTCTGGGATTCCCCTCTGTGTATGACATCAAAGAGGACGTGAAGTGGAGGCCAAGGTGGAAGAAAAGGAACTGACCCCGTTTAAGAAGAGAATCACTGCTATTGTGAGTGGTGGGGGGGGCGGCACATGTGGATGACTTGGAACACCCCCCCCCAGGTGTATGTATGTAATATTTATGTAATTCATCCATATGTTCATTCCACGGGTCAAAACAAACAGATAAAGGTTCATGCGTAATCATGAAGGATATTAGAATGAAGAATATAGAAGAATGTTTAATTACTCAGTTTATTATTTTAAACAGAAATTGAGAAAGGAGAAGATGGTGAGACACAGTCCCAGAGGACAGTCTAAAACACTTAAATGTTAAAGAGCTTAATGTAGTTTAATGTGTGAAACTGTGATCAGTCAAAACCAAACTTACACATGGACATGCGTAATCATGTCCACAAATCAAAACCATCAGATTGATCACACTTTTTGGCCAAGACGACAACCTCGTACACACTAGGGAGACTCCTCTATCTTCCCAGGGGTTGATCGATTCTCCGATTCGCCAACGGCCCGACACTGATGCAGGACCAACCGGTACCGATACCATGTCCTCATCCGTCTGTGGTGGCATTACACATTGTGAGACCAATCAGCGGCATCAATGAACGACTGGACCGACTTAAAAATGTTCAGACATGAATGCTACATTAGATGTATTTATCTACAGGTGAATTCTCTGTCCTTGTTTCTTTCTATGGTTAAATCACATGTCCTTCAGGCAGGATTGACAGTGATGGTCCAGTGTTTGGTTGGTCTGGGGGGGTGTTCTGTCAGTAGATGGTGTGCCAGTGTGTTAATTGTTCATCTATGTATCTCTGATCACTCAGATGAATTACCTTTTTCACATTATTGACACTTTCCCGGCATCACCTGTAAGTGTAGCCAATGGGTCAAAGCATTAGAAATATGATACGAAGCCGTCATGGAACATCACATGTTTCCACAGTCGTTTCACTCTTTATACATTTAAACATGAGTGTGGAAATGGGCGAGTGCCAGGCTTTTGGGTGCACGCTGCCTTTATACATAAGGCCCCTGGTGTTTTATGCTACTTCAGTCTGAACGGCCAGGTTGCATTTATCCGACCTCTTCAGTTACTTTCTTGATTGACACAGCAAACAGAGACTTTTGGTTTTTGACTAGTTTAATAGATCACAAAAATCTTGAACCCAGCCAGAGTAAAACTGTTCATAGCTGTAAACATTTTCATTTTGGAATTGTACAGTTTTCAATCTAAAGTACAGCAAAAGTTTGAATTTGACATCATTTATCTGCTACTATTTTTCTGGTCCGACCCACTTGAGATCATTTTGGGCTGAATGTGGCCCCTGAACTTAAATGAGTTTGACACCCCTGTGATAAAGAGAAATATAGAGAAAACCGCCATGTTGCAGGCCTGTGTTGAGCTAAAATCCATCCAAAGCTTAATTCAACACACATATAGATGGTTAAAAGACAATCACGCTGGAGGTCAAAATGTTGATTTGTTCCTGGGTAAGTTCGAGCGAAGCAGGTAACTGAACGGCCGAACACCGAGGACATTTTAATCTCACGGTGGACGGAAAAATCAATGCTGTGCTGTTTCGTTCTTTTCGAAAGGTGCAGAACATGTCGCAGTCAATTGAGGTGCTGAACCTGCGGACGCAGAGGGACTTTCAGTATATCATGAGGATGGAGAGCCAGATCAAAGGCCTACGGTCAAAGTTCCGACAGATCGAATCGGACAGGAAGACACTCGTCAACAAAAACTTTCAGGTATATTTTGTTTGATGTTCACCTTTGTGAAAAACATCAAGGGATTCCTGTGAGAAGGTCTTCTTTAAAGATACCTTAGAAGATTCTGAACTGATAAACTGAGATCAATACAAGTGCACAAAGTGAAGGACAAAACGGTCTTAGAGGCCGGACATGCAGCAGGATACTTTTCAAATGAGAAATAGTCTGTAATCTCTCAGCTCATGTTCAATTTCCAAGAGGTGTTATGAACAAAATACCTCTGGAAATAAATGGATGGGTCTACAGCTAATTAAAGCAATAAAACATCTGATGTACAAGCAGAAAACACATCTTTCTTTTCAGTAAATCCATTAACTGTGGTTGTTGGTTCTTGTAGAGAAAATAGACTGTCCTGTTTGCTTAATACTTTACAGAACTGTTTCACATCAGAGGTAGCCATCTTTGTGGTTTACAAAAGTGCCTCTTGTCAGCTGTTGTACCAAACCCAGTCCAAATCAGATAACTGGTTGTGATTGACCTGCCACAGGCCCGGTCGCGTGGAAATCTGTTTGAACAGGAGGGAGACCAGAGGTAATCTGCAAGAGCAAATCAAACATGAGGGCTTAAATTTGTTTTAGGGATCCGAAACGTGTTTTCATGATCAGATTCTGACGATAACTTTGTGGCACTCGCAAACACACCTGATGAGAGTGGCCTGTTCCGCATCAGTGGACACAAGGGCACACTGAATGGTTCAGTAACGATTAAAACAATATTAAATCATATGCTACAGCATTCGTCAGCACCAAAGTTCAACACAATTGATGACTTGAGGGATATTTTAGAAAAAATATGGTAGATAATACCCTCCACCACATCATTACAACCACCAAATCTAGGAATATAATTTGGGAGAATGGTGCTCGAGGTACCAGTCGAATTCAGAAACCTGAATCAATGCAAACGTATAGTTGAACTGATTCAGTTGGTTCATTTAGTTTGCTGTGACTAAAAACATCTACTGGTTTAAAATGTTTAATACCTGTTAATCCACTAATCTATTGATTGTTATTATACATTATTATAATTGGTGTAAAATACAGTTTGTCATCTTTTCATGTTCATCAGGTATGACCTATTTGGATGTTCAGAGGCTCTGTAGTTACCCTGAAAACACCGTCATCATCTACAATATTGATTTATCATTAAAACCCATAGAGTTGGATCAATGGCAGTGGATGGACACACTTGTTTCATGTTGAGTTATTGATATCTTTACTAAAATAGTCACTTTTTCCTTCAATTTTCTGTTTCTGATAAAATAATCCTCAATTTTAATCTGACTTTTAATAAAAATTTACATGATTAGTATATTAAATATAGGAAAGATCTGATTTTACTGAAAAAAACACAAAATGCAGAGGATAATATACGGTAAAATAAATGGTGATAAATGACTTAAGAAAAATTTATATAGAGGAAAAAAAACTGTTTCAAAACTGCCTTAAAAGTAGCACTGGGTCTTTATGGGTCAATACAGATTAACCCAAAAAGACCCCAACAGCCACCGGTGACCGAAAGCATCCACCGATCTTACATGTTTATTACTTTTGATCGACTAACCCTAACAATTCTTGTAAATAATTGGTGTAAAATACAGTTTTTCATCTTTTCATGGTCATCACATATGAGCCATTTGGACGTTCTGAGGCTCCGTTGTTACCATGGAAACACTGTCATCTTCTACAACATTGATTCACCAGTAAAACCCATAGAGTTGGATCAATGGCAGTGGATGGAGACACTAGGTTTATGTTCAGCTAATGAGAGATTTGAGTGAAAAAGTCACATTTTCTTCAGTTTCCTGTATTTCTGATATAATAATACTCAACTTTAATCTCAAGCTTTATGGACATCTACATGATCAGTAAATTAAATATGGGAAAATACCTGAGGTTGACTGAAAAAAATCCAAAATACAGAGGATATTATTATGATAAAGGATGATAAATCCCTTAAGAAAGGTTAAATAGAAAGAAAAGTTCATTTAGAAACTGACATAAAACTAGCACTGGGTCTTTATGGGTTAAAGCTTATCTTAGTCCCAAAAATTTATACTGATAATTTGTCTGTAATCTGTATTTCTATACATTAAGAAAGGCTCAGTGTCATGACTTGGTCATGTAGTTTGCATCTTTGCATGTATCTGCTCTGCAGATTTATCCCAGTAACTGTCAGTTTCGGTTTCTATTCCTCTGGATTTGCCAGGATTATCCCACATCAGTACCACAAGAGACTAGAACTGATCCCCAGAAATCGTTTTAGAGAGCAGGGCTTTTCTTAGGACATGACAGTGCATAATTGGCAGTGACATAACACAACAATAAACATAAGTAGCCGTTACTATAGGACTTCAAATAGTTACCACCCATCAGTGAATTCTGTTTGGAGCCCCTCTGCTCTGTTGTTTTAATTATGGATGGGAGTTGATCTGTAAGATTCTATTAATCAGTCTGGTTCTTTATTGTCTTCTTTATTCCACTTAAAGGGGTCATATTTTGCTTATCCCACTTTTAGTAGTCTTTGGTTCATTTATTTGTGTATTTGTGAACCCTAATAGTTCATACAGGTTGAATGTGAACCCTCCGGGTGCTGTAGAGCTATATTTAGATTAATTTTGGCAAAAGTTAAGTGGAATTCTACAACCCATTTGAATTCCTATGACGGCGTATAAGGGCCACATAAGAAAAACAAAATTGCTTGTCACTACGACAATAAAATAGTAATATTTTGAGTATAAAGTCATAATATTTCGAGAATAAAGTCTTAATATTTTCAGAATAAAGTCAGAATATTTCAAGAATAAAGTCATAACATTACAAGAATAAAGTCATAATATTATGAGAATAAAGTTGTAGTTTTAAAAACTTGAAAATAATGTTGTGCTTCTATGAGTTGTAATATTTTAAAATTAATTTGACGGTCAGAGTTTCCTGTTACAGCGAACCCAACAAGTGAAGCAGCAACTTCACTTCTGTTGAATTGGACCAACCTTATTCTTGTAATATTATGATTCTATTCTGAAATATTATGACTTTATTCTTGTAATATATGATTTTATTCTCGAAATGTTATGAGTTTTTTAAAACTACAACTTTATTCTCATAATATTATGACTTTATTCTTGTAGTGACAAATGATTTGGGTTTTTTTATGTGGCCTTGATACACCGTCATAAATTCCTTCTTAACCCATAAAGACCCAGCACTGCTTTTGTGTCAGTTCTGAAATGAAATTTTCTTTATATTTAATGTTTTTTTAACCATAAAGACCCAAACATCCACCATCTATCAAAATCATCTACTGTTGATCCACTAATACATGAAAATAATTGGTGTAAAATACAGTTATTCGTCTGTTCATGGTCATCACATATGAGCCATTTGGACGTTCAGAGGCTCTGTAGTTGCCATGGAAACATTGTCATCTTCTCCAACATTGATTGACCAGTAAAACCCATGGAGTTGGATCAATGACAGTGGATGGACACACCCGGGTTATGTTCAGTTAATGAGAAATTTTGCTGAAAAAAAGTCACATTTTCTTCAGTTTTCTCTGATTTTGATAAAATAATCCTCAATTTTACTCTAAACTTTTGTGAACATCTACATGATCAGTAAATTAAGTGTTGGCAAATACTCATTCTTACTGAAAAAACATAAAATACACAAGATAATATTACAATAAATTGCAATAAAACCACTTTAGGACGGTTAAATATAGAGAAAAAAATAATTTGATAAGTGAACATATGTCACACTGGGTCCTTATGGGTTAATCTGTTACGTCTATAACTAGTTACATCACCACATTTGCACATATAAGGTCAAGACTTACGACAAAAATTTCTCCGAGTACACCATAATTGTTTATCAGCAGCAGTGGTAGTAGTTCATGCTCAAAATATGTCCAAACTTCGAGCCCATCGCCCAAAGTGTTCAGTTATTGGTCGTATTAATGAACACAAGTCAGAGCAGCATGGTCGACAACCTGGGGGGGTGGGGTGTGAAGTGGCTCATAGCATTTAAAGGGCCAGCGCTTAAAATGACCTTTCTCTCTCATTAATCAGAAATATGAGTTGAATTAATGAAGACTTCAAACATAGCACAGGGAAATGTTTTAAAATGCATAATTACATTTTAAAAAAGCCAAATATCACTCCTTTAAAGTGACAAAAATTCACATTCCTGGAAGTAAAGCCGCCATTACATAGAAAGATGTTTCAGTGTATTTAAAGCGCTTCCAGTTTTACTTGAAATAGTGTTAGTGACATTTTTCATGGACTGTTCCTTTCTCCGTGCTCCATCAAGAATAAACAGAACTGATAAGCTCTAAGTGGATCCGACTAGTTGGAACCAGTTCTCAAACAGTTTTGTTGTAGCGACATTAGGGGGCGGGACTCTTACCCAGAAGGACTGTGGGTTGAGAGACGTGGTTTTGCACTTCCAAGTTTTTCTGGGACACTTGTTCCTGTGTCTTTAGCTGCGTTTCCATTACCCTCAGAAATGTGCAAAGTACAAATTGCGCAATAGAACACTGGTAATGGAAACACAGGAATTTTGCAAAAACTGTCAAAGATTAGTTTAATTTAGTTTAGTTTAGTTTAGTTTAGTTTTATTTCATTTCAAGCTCATGCACTCCATGTGCAGCAGCAATTTCATATACATGTACAACAATCAATTCTGTTCATATACATGTGCACACAGACATACGGGGAAAGAATGCACACATACAAAAGAACATGTAGACTTGTAGAAGTAAATGTCAAATCATACATATTGAATTATACAGGAAGATTATTCATGTAGAAATACAGAGACTGTACATGTAGAAAATACACGTAAGTTTCATAGATGTGGCAATTATATTGACGAACATTGTGTGTACGCTGTATGTATAACATATCATTCTACAACACGCGTCCCCAGTAGTATACCACCCCAGAAGACCAAAATCCCGAAAAGGAGTGGAAAGAAGCTGAGCTTATGTACACCCACCCCTAAGACAGATCGCACAAAAGTTTTTTACGCTCCCACGAGGCGGTGTTTGAGACGTTTCGATATAGAAATTTAGCTGCCTTTCCATTTCCCTCAGAAATGCGCAAAATACAAATTGCGCAATAGAAAACTGCTAATGAAAACACAGGAATTTTGCAAAAACTGTCAAAGATCGCAAAAAAGTTTTTACATTCCCATGAGGCACTATTTGAGACGTTTCAATATAGAAGTTTAGCGAAAAAGGGTCATGGAAACACATTTTGTGCATCTTCACTAGTCACAGGCATAACACTTCCAGTACTACGAGAGGTTCAATAATGTAACAGTTCTTTAAATGTTGCCCAGGTCATTCGGAAATTCTGGATCCACAACTGGTTGGTAAATTCTGTACAGTTCTGTCCCAGAAATCCATTCTGTGAGGACGCTGTCACGGACTTTGTCTTGAGACGCGCCTGCAGAGTGATCTGACTTCACTGCCCCAATGCATTTTGTGATGCATTTTTCCACATTACGTAATAAGTTATTACATTTTGAGAAGATTATTACAAAATACACGTGCAACTTTTTTATTTGCTGGGAAATATAATAACATGGTGCATTACATAATAACACCTATTATTGTTGTTTGTTTAGACAAGAGTGACTTTTATTGATTTTTATGCAATTTCCCCTAGAGCAGGGGTGGCCAACCCTGCTCCTGCAGAGCCACAATCCTGCATGTTCAGATATTCATTCATTCAGATGTTTCCCTCTTCCAGCACACCTGACGGTCATTATCAGTCTTCTGCAGAGCTGGATGATAGGCTGATCATT